>JAKSZP010005744.1:0-69838 GCA_022478985.1 Massospora cicadina | reverse complement strand
TTTTTAGCCTGTGCTAGCTTTGACCTTTTTCAATCAAAAACCAACCCAGAGTGGAGCAAGAACCACCCTGCTATGCTATTCACTCCTCAAGTTGGCCAATTAAAGAAATCATATATAATTTTATTTGAAGTGGTCTGACCTTGGGACAAATATGCCACACCAAAGAGTAATCATATATAATACTAGCATTTCAATTAAAATAAATAAAGTAAATATAATTAAGATAAAAACTATAAAAATGTACACAAACTAGAATATAGTATATGTTGTATAGTAATAATAAGAACAAAAACTAATATATTTAATAGCTATTGTTTGTTATCAAGAAAGGGAGGGGAATCCAGCTCCAAATTCATTGGCAATTCAGGCTAAAAGAAAGTGCCATAGAAGCAGGTAGCTTGGAACTTGATCTTTGGGCTACTTTTCTAACATAACAGTGAAATGCCTAAGCTGACTATTTACAATTATTGTAGACTAATCAGGAATCTCAGAGCATAAGTTTCAGTCAAGTGGGGGAGAATGTTAGATTCTGATAGTTTAGTCAAAAATAAACCCTAAAAAACTATCAATTCTGACTGATAACCTAGAGATGGATTCAGCAAATCTTCTCAATTATCCTTTCATAAACTAATATAATACTCGATAAATTGCTTTAGTATTGATACCTAATTACACTCTAAAAATCCTATAGTCTAACAGCACCTATAAAGATTGCCCCTCATTTTTTTGCAATCAGATTTTGCCTTAATTCACATTTTGTATGGCAATTCTTAAAATTGGCACAATAGCACTACCACATGGAAAGTCCAAAAGGGAGTGCCTAATGCTATCAGGAGTACTGCTGATATCCCAATTAGGGATATGTCATTAAACTGGAGTCAAAGCCAATATTCCTAATAATTTTGTTTTATCAGCTGTCTGATGAACTCAATTTGGGCTGATCCTAGGACAATTTTGGACTTTTGAATTGCAAATTCTGACACATTTGAAAGCATGAGTTGTATGTCCAGGGATGCCCTAGAGGTATAAATACAGGTGTTTAACTAAGTGAAAGGTATTAAGTAATATCAAGTAATGATTATATAATCCAAAAAAGTTATATCTTAATAAAAGTCTATTCTGTTCTTACTTCTCTTTTATTTGGTTATTTTATCAGAATTGGTTTCTATTAAGAGTGTTGAAAAGCTGTTAGGAAAAGGATCTTAAGCTTATACCTTTGGCTTCATCAGTAGAAGTTTTTAATCTGGAGGGAAAAATTAGAATAAGAAAAGTAGAAGAGTCATTAATTTTAGGGTAAGCTTAGTGAGCTTTCACTGGCAATATACCATGAAAACTTAGCAAAAATTGAGGATATTTTTGTTTAACTTTTCCTAATTATTTTTGCAGTATTTTGATAAACAAATGGGTGATCCTTGAATTTAACATGCATTACCAGATAATTTTAGTGTAATTGGTGATGCAGCATGGGGGCAGATTTTATGACAAAGGGTTTAACAGAAAATTGTTTTTTATTTAATTAAACTTTATGGAAAGGAAAGCTAAAGAATAAACTGTCAACCTACCCTAAGGTGGGTGATTGCCTATATCATTGAGGGGGTAAAGAGATTTTAGTAGTTTGCAATGACCAAGCCTTATGCTAGACACCCTAATCCTCATCCTAGGCTTCTTGTGATAGAGTTGAGGTAGGAAATATTAGAGGTCTCAGATAGTGTCATAAAAGTTTTGGCTGCCTGTCCAGCGGATTGAGAAGATTATGAGAGGAATACCAAACTTAAAATTTTGCTATTTGGATAATATGCTAGCACTAGTTTCACCAAGCCCTGTTCTATTGATATTGTAAACTGTACAAATTTTATAGTATATTTTATAATCTTCAGGGTTAATCTGCAAACCAAACCATTAAAATAGCATTGCTCTACCATATTATTTAAATTTGGCCTATATGTAAATTTTGTAGGGTGGGGCGATTCCTTGGATATCTTCAGTGACCAGGTCACACTTGAGGTGGGCATGAGGGTCCTGCTGAAGGGTCCTAAACTAAATCACCTCTCTGCACACCCCTTTAATCATTTTTACTAGATCAGAAGAGGAGATGGGGGCTGAGAGGGAGGTTCTTTAGGATCCAGGGCAGTAACCCTCTGCTCATCTACTATATAAGCTAGGTCACTGATCCTAGAAAGGGGCTCTATTGGGGGCTTGGTCCCCTTCCTTCTTCTATGTGAAAATTGCTTACAATCTAGCTGGAGGGGCAGGTCATCTAGACTTACAGTCCAATTAGGTATTAAAAGGATTAAATGCACCTGAATCTGTTAGTGTCATGATCACCTTTCCCAGCTCCCAGGAAAATTCATGGATGGGGTTTTGAACCTGAGTGTAATGCAGATGACTTAATTAGCTGAGCAAGGATTGTCAATCTTAGTGGATTCCTCATTGGGCCTAAGATTATTAAGGGAGGGGAATGACCACAACTTCCCACTGACATTGGCTCCTTACCACTGTCACCTCCAAATACACCCCCTAATTCTCTGCAGCAACACTTGGATGATAAGATAGGGAGGAAAGGGGGCAATTTTGAGGGGGTAGGCCATCACCCACCTCTTGTCCACCACATGAGCTAGATTGCCCTGGGAAACAATAGGGACAGTCGCCTTCTTCACCCCTTTTTGTATGGAATAAAAATTCCTCCAGATGAGGTGCAGGGGGTGCTCTTGAGGACTTACAGTAAGTTAAAGGTATATCGCAGGTTCAAGAGATTTACAACTTTTATCTGTTCAAAGTAATAAGCTAATCAAAGAGGATTAATAAAGCCCATAATTAAATTTTTGGCAAAGATGTTATTAGATTGGATATAAAACTTCAGATAATGGGTATAATGAGTGTGTATAGCTTTCCAAGTAACCTTTTTATAAGCTAAGGTGAGGTCATGGTATAAGTTAATAGCATTTATAAAACAGAGTCTAGTAATTTAAATCTATGCAGATAGTTTAAACTAGATTGTATTTTATTATTTATTCTTTTACAAAATAGGTTTAACTTATTTAATCTAAGCATTAAAGAGTATAATTAAATCAATAAACCTATTAAAAAACTCCATTAGATATGAGCAGTTAGATATCTTATTTGCTTTCAAAGTATTATATTTAAAATTAAACCTAAAACTCAAATTTTCACCTTCCAAAAATAATTGAATAACAAGCTCTCAAGTGTAAGTTTAAGCCATTAAAATACTCTCCAAAATGGTCGCAATTAGTATTACAAGTATGATATTTTAATAATTGGTATAGCCTAAGATGAAGTAAGGTTTGTACTCTTTTCAGCTAAGGATTTAGCTCTGGATCTGTACCGTATATGGATGAGACTAATTTTTAGCTCTTTATAGACAGCAGCCAAAGAGAAGTAAGCGAAAAGCTTAAAAAGGGTTACAAAAAATTAAAATCAGTAGGAAAGTGGATACATGTAACTAGGAATAAGATGTTTCTATATACCAAGGTGATGGTTGCTATACTGCTATAACCACCTCACACAAAAACTTAGAAGTTAACCCCCTTCATAGACGCAGATATCCATAAATTAAGCTAACACTAACCCCTTCAAGACCAGTTCGATTATCACCAAGTTAGGACACGAAAACAATATGCCATACTCAAGGCACAGACAGTATAAAATTTCGCTCTGTAGAATTGCTATGGTACTGTAGCAGATCTGCTGAATTCATGCTGAGTGAAAAGCTAAAACTTTAGGTAGGATAAATCGACCTAAACGTGAAGGGAATTGATCAAGCCAACCAAGAACATTTTAGCATAGGCCAAAAGCTCTAGGCGGTAGTGCTCCATTACCACATAGGGGCGCAGCAACCAATATAACATTCAACATCCGAATAAAACTAAATCTTTATAACAAGCTGGCAGTAGTATTTTGTCAATACATAAAATCGATTATGAAGTTATCAATAGTATAGAGGGAATATGGGAGTACAGTTAGTGGTGGGATCCACAGCTGAAAATATCAAATCCGATAAATTAAACCCTTACAACTGAATAAACAAAGCAACTCTTTTAATCCAATAGCAATACTAACATACAGGATCAAAAAATATGTTTAAAGATACTCGACATATACAAGTGGCAACCGAGAGCATTCCCAAATAGCCTATCCGCCTCATGACGTTTATTACATATATAATTCTTTAAACACGCAGCATAGTCAATAGAATAAAAAACAAGAAAGACTAGAAACTAGCTAAAGCAAAAGTATGGGAACGATAACCTAAAAGGCTCAAGGTATTAGCTAAAAATTAAAGCAAATTAAAATAAATGGTTGTGGCATTTAGTTCTAAAAATAAACCAATTGGAGACTTTTAATAACCTACCAACGAAAGTACATAATGAATCGGCACCGCTAGAGATAAGGTTACTTAATCAAGTAGATAAGTAACACTGGCAACCAAGCGATGATCATTACTGCTTATGAGTCAAAACAGCATAATACCTCAATTCAAATCATTTTTTTAAATTTTAACTTAGTATTTCGGCGAAACAAGGACTTAAGTAATATGACCAAGGAGTTAAATCAACCTAATAATCGAAGCACTGCAACTAAGTTTCACAATTTACACTAAATAAAAGGCGGGGTGCGGTGCAACTATTTATCAAACTAAAAAGTATGCATGATTCTTTAAGTGAAATAGAATTTGAGCGTTGGTAAATTAACAAAATGTTAGAAAGGTCTCAAATATTCTAAATATGGCATTCCAATGCTTCATATTAAACCTCAAACGCGGTCACGACTAGAACGTGGCTGAGAATAATACTTGGAAGAACTTGGTGGTCCGTGAGCATACGAACTATATGAGGATCTCGAGGAGGGTGGCTGGGCTCCAGAGTGGCCTTTAGTATGAGCCAGTTGAGCCTTTCGAGCTTGGTTTTCTATAACTAACTTAGCTAGAAACTTATACCAAAGCTTACTTGCGTAGCTTTCAGGAATCTCAAACCCATAACTCAAATCAGGCTTGCTAGAAAATAACATAGAGAATCTAGAGACAAAATATAAGTATAAAATGCACGTCCGTTGACCTTAAATCCAAGGCAGTTTGCTAAAAGTAAACTTACGATCCAACTCTGATTATTTTCCCGTGCCTAACTACATTCAAACAAATGTAATCAAAGATCTGCTTGACATAACTATATGAATTTAGCTTAGTTTGCTTTAAGAACAACTAGTTTAAGTCAAACTCACCAGCCGCGGAGCAACAAAATATCACCTTCCTTGATATAAGAGCCATCTTCTCCATATATACATAATTTTATTTGGCCACTATGATCCGCAACATCAAAGTAATAGATTGTAGGTATTTGGGCTTTTCGATTATTTGTGCTAGATAAACTCAAGGGTTAGGGTTCAAACTATATTTTGAGAAATGCAAGTTTCAGTAAATATTTGGTTCAGCATTTTTGTTGGGCTCCCAAAAAGCTCACGCTAACTACGGTATACAAAAACAATTGAAATCTTTTAACCAGATAATTTATTGTACCCAGATCTCAGTCCAGTAGCAATTAAAAAATTCGTAATTATAATTTTCTTATAACTTATATCTTTCATAGTTTTAGATAGGATCAAAAATGGCTGCAAATTATTTAGTTGGATAGGCAAGCCAATATATTATGTTCGCTGGTCATCATACAATTTTTATTTAATAACTTACATTGACATAACACAATGACTTTATGGTCACTTTCATATTCTCCCAGTTTTAAAGTGTTTAAAGGTTTTATACCAGAAGTTTGAGTGTGATTGTTAGTATAAGACATGTTGTAGACTAAGAGGAGAAAGTGATTATTGGATATTCAAAAGTTTAAAGCTTGCCTCGGTTTGCTATTATCTAGAAAAAAGATCGTGATCCTCAATCGCCAAGTTCGGCGTCTGAAACCAAACCGGATAGTTTTATAAGAGCTAGAGATCTGTAATCGTGACAAAAATGGTGTAATTTAGAAATCATATCGCCTTTTATGGGCTTCTTATTAGAAACAAAAGCGGAATAAGCCATAAGTTCTCCATTTAAAAACCCAATTACTAATTGGTCAAAAAAGCAAATCTTGCATATAATTTCTTACAAAGGCCTCGAGTTGACATTCGCCGAACCGACTAATTTTTCTGACTTTGAAAAAAAAATTTAGGAAAAAAAGAACCTCCTTTAAAAAAAGCTCTAAAAAGTATGAAATAATTGAGAAATTAAGCCTACTCAATAAAACCCTTTTGAAATCGGCACCATATTTTAAGCTAAATTATAGAATTTTGCTCATAAATACAAATTATCTTATGTCTGGATTAGGTCCAAGTGTAAACTATAAGCAACTTAGGATATATAGTACTGAGTATATAAATTATAAATACCTATTATAAGTCATTTAAAATATGGCACCGACTTCAAAAAAGGGTTTTATTGAGTAGGCTTAATTTCTCAATTATTTCATACTTTTTAGAGCTTTTTTTAAAGGAGGTTCTTTTTTCCCAAAATTTTTTTTGAAAAGGTTCTTTTTTTCCCAAAAACTTTACCCCCAGCCCTTTTCCCCTCAAAAATTAGTGTATTTTTTAAAAGTGGTTCTTTTTCCTACTTTTATTAATCATTACTATCTCTATATATTATTTTTGCCCCTTACTATTTCTCTATAAAATTAAAACTTATTGTATATCCATTATATATAGTATTTATATAACCAAATATACTGCTAATTCATTTTATTATATTTAGTTGATTTTATTGGTCAAATTATACTAAATTTACTGATCACCATCTACAATACTTCATTTTATTAAATTTAGATGATTTTATTGGTCAACGTATGCTGAATTTACTGATCGCCATATACAGTAATTCATTTTATTAGATTTGGTTGCTTTTATTAGTCGATCTATGTAACTTTATTGATCGCTATCTAAAAAAATTCATTTTATCCAATTTAGATGAGTTTATTGGTCAACTTATGCAAAAACGATACCCATCTAAAATGATTTAAGCTCGTCCCACTATAATCTCATACTACCTGGATTTTGAATATACTCCCCGGCCATAGGACATATCAAATGTGCAACGAAGCTATCGCTTCACCGATTCCGGAAAAAAGTTTATCCGGTGTTGTATTAGTCCCACAAGTACCCATCGCTTCCAAGCCCATTTTGATATATTTACTAAATTAATGCGCATATACTTGCCCAATACTTGCAAAAGTAAAATAGGACCTAAGTTGGAGCATCCTCGATTTTTGGAGATGATCATCCAAATCGGTCCAGTATTTTCAGAGTTATGCGCGAACAACATCTTTAAAAAACATACAGGTTGAATTGATAACCTCCTTCTTTTTCAAAGTCGGTTAAAAACCAGTGAAACTAATGAATTATCTAAATAACCACCAACCACTTACCAAAACCAATGAGCCTAATGAATTGATTAAATTACCATCTGCTTACTCAAAATTACAGAGTCTATCAAATTGATTAAAAAACAACAAACCGCTCACCCAAAATGATTAGATTACCATTATACTCTATATATTACTAGCCGATTTACCCGTGCTTCGCTACAGTGTCTATAAAATTTCAGATTTTCAATTTATTAATTTAGATTTTATATATAGATAAACAAAACCACTCAGCCAAATCTAATTGCTCAATCGAATCAACCAAAAACCACCAACCACTCAGGTAAGCCTAACTGAGCTTATCAAAACAACCAATAACTAATCACCCCTCAAAACTAAACTATGTCCTGTCGATTCGACCAAAAGCCATTAACCACTCGGCCAAACAAAATAAACCTATCGAATCAATCAAATATCTCCAAACTGCTACCCGAAACATCTCTCTATATTTAAAATCATTGTGTACGTGACATCTTCCAAACTACTAAATCAAATTCTACTTAATTTGCCAAAAGTATTTTATTAATTAGGTAAACCAAATTAGGCAGGTTTTTAAAATATATAAACCTAACATCCAGATACCGGTGCTTCGCTAAGGTATTTAGTTTATCAGATGATAGTAAGCTCACATTGTAGCCTATAAGCTGTGCCAACACTACTATTGAGCCACTCGGACTAACAGCTCCACTGTTGCCCTCGTGGCTGGTGAGCTGATTATTCTAACTACTTAATCTACTTAAAACTCTAATATTGATTTTTGTTTAGTGTCAGGTGAGTAATTTGGTGAATTTATTAATACCAGCATACAACGCCATGTTCATTTTGTTCCTTTTTTTGTTTCTGTCATGTATCAGAGATGGTGTTGTATACGGATTTTAATTTTTTGTGATTTTCTTACTTTTCCAATGCGCGAGGAAACTTCTCGAGGCCGAGATGAACGAAAAAAAATTCATCGAAATCAGTCAATCCGTTCTCGAGATATCATCAAAAAAGCCGTTCCATATAAAATGTATGAGAAAATGAATTTTCTTCATTATTTTTTTCTTGAATTTTTCCCATGTTTTAATAGTTATTCTGCTATTAGGGGCGGAGACAAATCCAACAAATCAAAAATCATAAAAATCGGTCCAGCCGTTCTTGAGTTATAAATGGTGTAACTAACCCGACTTTGTTTTATATATATAAATAAGCTCACACTGACAGCCTTTAGGCTGTGCCAGCACTACTCTCGAGCCACTCAGACTAACAGCTTCGCTGTTGCCCAAGTGGCTAGTAAGCTGATTATCCTAACTACTTAATCTACTTAAAACTCTAATACTGATTTTTGAGTTTCAGGTGAGCAATTTGGTGAATTATTCAATAATATTTGTCAATTCTCACCACTCGCCCAAATAGATTAAACCATCAGGCTCGATAATTTCAGATTCGATAAGATTCGCCAATTCTTACCCACTCACTCAAATAGGGTGACCCTATCAGACTCGAAGGTTTCAGATGTCAGTCAGTACGTCAGTGAAATTTTATCAAGTAGGTTGATATATTCTATATATGACTTTTATTTATTTCTATATTATTTCTCAAAGGTGTTTTTTGTCGGTATGAAATATCTCCCTTAATACTGTAACAAAATTAATGTTTGATACGCCATTTTGAAGACTATTTTTCTCTCTAATGACAAAAAAGAATTAAATTCTTAAAATTAATGTTTTCGTTAAAAAATTACATTTTAAAACTTACATATTATATATTTTAAATTTATTTGATGTGGGCCAACCTGGATGATACTGCACCAATTAATGGGAATCGAATTAATGGGAAAAGAGGATAAAACTAGAAAACATTCACATACAGCGCTCTGATAGGCCAGGAGCTCTATGGACCGCCTTGTTATTTGCTATCTCAGTTCGGGTATTAGTACGCAGCGCCAACATAGTTATAATTATCCCCTATCCAAAAAGATATGTTAGCTTGACTATTTATCATCCATTCTTTTTTAGAAATAACTACTTTATTTTAATTTTTCTTATTATAACTTTAAAATACCTGTTTAAGTTGGTTACCCTAGTTTATTACCTTTTTAAGTTGTTTCCCCTAATTTATAAGATATCTGTGCCAAGTCAGGTTAAATTTGGTTTAGTAGTTTAGAAAGATGATATGTCACATATACACATAATGTTTTTTATTTATTAGAGATGTTTTGGTTAGCAGTTTGATGGTATTTGATTGATCTAATAGGTCTAATTTTAATTGGTTGAGTGGTTGGTGCTTTTTGGTCAATTTGATAGGTTCAATAGTTTTAGGTAAGTGACTGGTGATAAATTATTGAATTAATATTTAAATTGGATTTAGCCAAGTGTTGGTGAATTTTGGCTGAATTATTAAAGCTTAATTTTATTTTGGCCGAGGATTTAGTGAAATTTGGTTGTTCCTTACATTCAATTGGTTTTACCAAGTGGATGATGATTTTGGTTGATCAATAGGTTCTTTGGCTTTGTCAAGTAGTTTGGTGGTATTAGAGTAATTTAATAAATTCATTTGGGTTTGGCTAAGTGATTAGTGGTTTTTGATTGATTTGATAAGTTCAACTGTACTGGGTAAGCGGTTGATGATTAATCAGTTTGATATGTTTAATGGTAATGATAAGCAATTTCATGTTATCTATAATGTAGAACCTAATTTAAGCAGTTCAAATTGGCTGATAATAAATAAACCTGAGCAACGCCAGGTAACTCCACTAGTCTTTTTATAGTTAAGATGAAAAATAGCCTAAAATTGTTCCAAGATTTATAAGTATTTGTGGCAAGTTTGGCTATTTTTGGTACATTTATTTATGAGATGGTATATATAATATATACAATGATTTTATTTTTATATAGAAATAGCAAGTTTTCAAAAAAATTATAGGCAGTGATTTTCAAAAAATGGAGAAAAACTAACTTTAAAAATGCAATAGAAAAAATTTTAGGAAAAAAGAACTGTCTTCAAAAAGGCATTAAGAAAAATATAAAATAAAAATATAAAATAAATGTATTCAAGGTAGGTTGACCTTGGGACAAATATTACACTGAGTTTTTTTAGTCAGTACTGGTTTCAAACTTGTATTTAACAAAACCTGCACTAGGGTGGAAGTAGGAATTACCCTGCCAGGCTACCCACCCCTAAAAATATAAAATAAATTATAAAAGTATGAATACTTAATAGAAATCTTTTTAAAGTTAGCATTATATTTCAAACTGCTTTATAGAATTTTGCTCACAAACACAAAATAAAGCTTATATTGGATTGGGTCCAAGTATAAACTATAAGCAACTTAATATATAGTGCTGAGTATATATTATAGTTATACTATTATAATTCAGTTAAGAATATGGTACTGACTTTAAAAAGGATTTTATTAAGTATTTATAATTTATCAATTATTTCTTACTTTTTAGTGCCTTTTTTCAAAAAGGTTCTTTTTGTTAGGAACCCCACATGCAATGGAAAGACATGGCTTCTTTTATGAGTATGCCAAGACCTATAAAGATAGCCATGGTCCACAAGGTACCATAGGTTTTAGGGAATTCTGGGTGGGCAGGTTGGAAGGGGTTTTGGACAGGCTTTAACCTAGTGAATAATTGTCTATATGCTATTTAATATAAAAATGACTAATAGAACAATTTTCTAAATAGTAAAAGTATAATAAATCTAAAATGAGAAATAAAAAAGATAATAACCTAAAACCCTACTATTAGCAGTGCTGGGTTATATAAGGAAAAGGTGGGGGTAAAGCTACTAAGCTGAATTGTGATAGATGGAAATAATTTCCATTTTAATCTGTTAATTAATAGGTTCAATCCCCAATTTTGCTTTGGTAGTATCAACTGAGGTTTCCAAGCTATTCTTGGGACACTTTCCTGACTTACAAATGTCCAAATTCACATTTTTGACATTGGAATGGGGTATCAAGTTCAATTCCCTTTTTCAGCCCTTTTTTTAACTTTTTTCTCAGATTTTGCTTTCTAGGTAAGGTTCCCCCTTTCAAATTGACTTCTGGTTGAACTACCAGTTGGAGGCAGGGAATAAGGACTGTGGTGTGGGGCTTCCAGGCTCTCCTAAAGTCTTCACAAAGTTACTTAATTTTTCACATAAAAACTTGCAGATTTTGGCATTAGGATGGGTTTGTGTTGGGAGTAAAGTGAGAGGGGAATGTGGCAAACAGGGCGGAGCAGCAGCCACCCATCTCTCATCCAGGGTATTCCCCAAGTCAGAGATTTGGGTGAGAGGCGGGGCCACAGGATTTGAATCTTTTTTGGTTCTAAAGGGGTGCATGACCCTATCCAACTTAATAGCTAGAGCTAAGTTTTTTATGCTTTTTTACCAAAAAATTTACTTGATCTTATTTACCTCACAATCTTGTTTGTCCTGGAATATTGCATCCTTCATTTAACACTTCATAACATAACCTATTAATAAAATTGTGCACAGTTACTAAGGTAGGATAACAATACAGTATTCTACCACACTTTTTTTAATTTTCATAGTATAATAAAAAAGTTTATAGATAAGAAGTGAAAATTTTATCTGTTTTTAATGTCAATTGATATATTATTACAACTGAGCAGTTTGATTTCAGTTGATCCATTAGTTTAAATAGTTTTGCCAAGTGGTTGGTGGTCATTTGGCTAATAAAAAGTTAGTCATTTTAGTAAATAGTAAGTAATTGACTGACATGATGGTAAAATGAGTTTTCCAAGTGGTGGGTAGTTTTAAGTTGATTTAATAGGTCCAATTGGTTTTGGGTGAATGGTTAGTAGTTTAGCTGATTCAATAGGTTCAATTACTCCTAAACTTATCAATAACCATCTACCAATATATATACCATATATGTATATATATAAAAACTAATATAAGTAATATTGTCTGTTAATGGTCAGCTTACCTCAAGTAAATGAAGATTATTATGGGTATATTCCAATCTCCCAAAACTTCTCAATCAATTTCAATTAATTGTAGATTAAAATTTTCTATGCTCAGAGAAACAAACATAAGCAAGATTTTTATTTTGATAAAATAAGATAAAATTTATTATTAGATCACCTTATAGACTTAACACAAATTAGAGTTTCATAATTTATCTTCCAACCCTACTTTCATAAAATTGAACTTCAAATATTAACCAAACCACATTTTAGTTATGCCTATCTAATAAATAATTTATATTGAAATTACTCAATCTTGTCTCACTCTTTTACAAATTGAAATTTGATTTGAGATAAACAGATTGGAAGAAAACTCTGAGTTTATTTTAAAATAGCAACTTGTCACTGTCCCATAGCCATTATCATGCTACTGCCAAGATTGCCAATCCATCAGCAAAAATCACATCCCTTGTCTTATTCTTTTAGCCATTTATTTATTTTAGCTGCTTTCCCATTTAGACCCTACAAAACATTTTCCTTTGAAATTCTATTTGATAAGATATAAAAGCTTGCTCACAACTTTTTAATAAAGAAATAAAAGTTATCTGTATTTACTTTTTTGTTTGTCTTTCTCAGGATTTATCCCCACCATGCCACATCTGATATTATAGCTGAACGCTTACTGCTTAAGCCTATCTATGTCAACTGTGCATAATAAATGAACATCTGAAGCGTCATCTGAACCTCAAATTATGATCAACCTGGGATTCCCAAGCCTTTACAACAAAGTGGTTATCCTTCCATGGACATTACCCTAGAACTTTCACCACCTGACCAGTAACCCTTAACCTTGGAAAAATATACTACTAAAAGAATACAATTTAAGGAAGATCCTGTTGCCGACCCTGAAGCTCTAAAAAAGATTTTTGATGATTTTCTGAATTCAAAATTTCAAAAGCACATGAACCAAGTTGCTACCCTAAAGCCCTAAAGAAGATTTTCTGATGAGTTAATGAGTTCAAAAACCCTGAAAACACCTGAATCCCAAATTACTACCCTGAAATCCCAAAAAAGTCTTTTTGATTTGCTGAATGAGACTAAAACCCTACAACCCCCATTTCAACCTATCCAAAAATGAGTTTTGATTGCCCCACTTCCTAATAAACCTAGGACCACCCACCTTTCCAATTCACCTCTTAATATGCATCAAAGTTTCATAAAAATTCTTATTTCTGAACAACTTTAGGATTATTAAAAGAAGAATTTTGACATTTGATCCAGATATATGAAAACAATATTAGGCTGGATAAAGATGATGTTCATTTATTAAATCTGGACCAGCATTATATTGATGTTGGGGGCATCAAATCAATCACCAGATGGCCTTACCAAATACTCCGAGCTTATGAACATTTTTTTGTGACAAAAATTAAAAAGGGACTCACTAGAGGGATTATTTGCCTATTCCAGTTGCCATGGGCATTTCCAGTATTTGTGCTTGTGAAAATGGGAAGCTCCAAATGTATTGACTACATCAATTTGAATAAGCTTATAAGAAGAAAACTTATCTCCTGTATCTAATTACCAATATCTTTAGTGCTATGGGGAGGGGAGTCCAATTATTCACCAATATTGACCTCTTCTCTGAATACTACCAGTTGGGCATGGCCAAAGTTTGTTTGATTGAAAAAACCATGTTTATCACCAGATATGTTCAGTTTAAGTATACCCAAATGCTGTCATGGATTCTTTTAATTAGAGTAGGACTGGGCTACCGATCTGGATGTGTGATAACCCAATGAAAGTTCTTGCGCCAGTGGCATAGTAGCCCTAATGACTTGAAGGAGGGACGCTCTATGGTTCCTGTGAGGGTAGTAATATTTTATTAATGTACCAAAACCCCCATATTGTAGCATATGGTTGTAATGGTGGCAACCACAGGTCTTGCTGGGACAACCTACATGTCAGGGAAATGTCAGATAAAGTTTAGAATGGCCTTCCAGTCAGGATGCAGAAGCCCCCAAAAGTCAAGCCAGAATGCTAGGGGCATTGTAACTTGAATGACATTTGAATAGGTGAAAAGATGAGTAACAACGTAGTGCCAAAAGGCTGCCAATGTGAAAAGCAACCCAATGAGAAACCAAGCTGTTGCAGACCCATGGCCAATGGGCTGAAAATAGGGAGTTGTGAGATTTAGGAAATATCCATAAAGGCTTTGACACAATAGGCCCAAGTGAATATGGTGGGTATCAAAGCTAATAATATGACTGAGACAACCCAGTCAATATGCAGGCCACAGGACCACATTGCAGATGTCATGGGGGTCTGGTGAGAAAAGTTTGATCTTAAATAAAAATTCAAGTGTGGGAAATTTTTTTACTAAATTTCAAAATAAAAGAATTGACCATCAATTTTCTCAGTGTGTTATGACTGCAACAATAGATGATTGATTAAGGAATAGCTTAGGAAAGTGCGATATTGTGGCTCTTGTGATTCAATCTAACCTGGTGAACATTGAGCGTGGGAAGGAAAAGTGAACTTATTTGGAAGTGACTTCAAAGGTATCAGCGGTAGGCTAAGTCATCATTGGTTTGTCCATGGATTCCCAAATTGTGGATCTTCTGCAGTTCCAACAATTAGAGCAATAGCATCTTGCCTAATAGGCAGCAGGAGCCTCCCAAAGCCACCCCACATAGGGGTAGACCTGAGAGGTCAGGAATGGGTTTAGGGTGCCAATCCACCTGCACCCAGCTGCTCTGGCATCTGTTTGGCCAAGTAAATATATTGGACAAAGATTCTGATGCTTTTAGGGAAGGTTTTGAACTGGCAGCAACATTTCCTGATGGCCCAATGCCATTGGCAAATTTTGCTAAAGATTTGGCTTTAGATGCTTTTTTCCCAAAAGTACGCATCTTTTAGGCTTTTTTGCTAAGGGCTTGGACTTATGGGCCTTGATGACAATGTCTTGTTGCCATCAAATGCATTTGAACCTTTTACCCCATGGGGATGATGACTCTCTGATAGCTCAGCACAAATTTCCTTGATTTGCAGTACCAATTTGGCTGAAGTTAATACTGGGACTGGTGGCGGGGTCCTTAAAGGGTAAGAAGTTACCCATTTCTCATCCACCACATGGGTGAGGTCGCCTTGGGTGACAAGAGAGGCTGCTGGCCTTCTTGGACCCTTTTTTTGATGGGAACGGAAAAACCACCCAGTCCAAGTGGAGGGGGCGCTCCCATGATATTACACCCCAAGGGTGAAAGAAGCATAGAGGATGACCAATCATTTTGAGTTTGCAGTTGCTGGCCTTTAGTTTCAATCTCATAGTTCTTATATTTGTTATATATAGAATCATAAGTTTATTAAAAAGTAATTGATCTGCAAAAATGAGGAATATGGTAAATAAATTTAATAAAATTAGTTTGATATAAATACAGGATGTGTTTGGGCATAATCTCATAATTGTTGGGGTGTTTTAAGCTGTTGCCTGTATTCAGAAAAGTCATTAGAACATTTGATTAATTTATTGATGTAAATCAAGGTTGGATTACCCCAAAGGAGCGATGCTCCAGATGATATGGTGACTGGTAATCGCTTCAGGTTGTGAGGAGGGTGATCATCGCCATGAATGACTCATCAAAATTGGCAGAGTGGGAGGCATCATTTCATCCAGATTGTGCAAAATCAGTGCAGGAAGGTGAGGCGAGTTAGGCGGATAGTAATGACCATCCCAAGCAAGGGGTTTTAAGACTTTTGGTTGGACAGATTGCACTAAACCAGTGGTGGGTTAGAAAACTTGGATTTTTCAAATTTGGGGAGCCCTTCCTTGATGGCAGATTGGAGTAGCAGGTCAGAAGTGTAATTTCCAATGACCTTAGCTAGTGCACGACGACACATTGGATCAATGGATTAGAGTGCCCACTCAAAGATAAATAGTCCCAGAACCTGATTGCTGCATATTTAGTTGGGTTCAAAGAGAAATTTTGGTAGGAAGTAGGCTGGCGGAGTCTGTGGAGAGGGTTTTGGTAACCAAAATTTTATTTAAACTTAAAATAAGGAATGAACTGACAACCAACCTCAGGAGGGGTGGTTGTCTTTTATAATTATTGACAGGAGAAGGATTTGGGGGACGACCCGAATTGGACAGGCTGACATGCTTGCAATGAGCATCTTGAGTTTTGAGGGCCATCAGAAAGCTTACATATGAGGTCATAAAAGCTTTGACAATATAATTCCCAGATCAGTGGTGGAAGTACTCTCACCAATACAAACTTGAGTGGATTTTCTTAGATTTTAAGCTAAGCAGAATTGGTTTTTAACAGCTTCATATTATATAAGCAATTAAAATTAAAATATAAATTGAATTTTTTGAGAATGAATTATCAACTTGAATCGGTTTCATGTGACCCAGAATCTTGAATTTCATGGTCTGAACATATTTTTCTGACTTACAAAAGCTTTCCAGAGTTTGAGGCCAACTTTTTCAGTTTCCAAGGGGGTGAGAGGTGTTAGAGTGAGGACAGATGAGGGTAGGTGTCCTGCGGTGGCCTCTGGCCATAAATACCTCCTTAATGACTTTCTTAATCTTATTCACAAGGGAAGAAGAAAATGGGGGAAGGTAGTTGGGTTTTTGAAAGCTAAGGCAGTTACCTAGCACTCATCAACAATATGGGCCAAGTCACATAGTTGAACCAGGGGATCCACAGGTGCCTTAAGTCCTTTCTTTACTCTGTAAGAAAATTTTCCATTATTTAACTCAAGAGGTTGGGTTTTTATACTTACAAATGCCCTTTAAACTTACTGGAGACCCACACACCTTCCAAAAAGTCTTAGATGGCATATTCTGCAATCCCCTTCACTGACATGTTAAAGTTTAACTTAATGATAATATGGTCTACTCCCCCAACTCTCGGCAACTCCTCTGAGACCTTAGATACTTTTTAACAATTCAAACAGGATAACCTCAGCATTGATGGGTTCAAACTAGTCCTGTGCACCAGTGAGCTCAAACTATGGTCACATACTTATTCTTGAAGGAAAATCAACTGAAGCCCTTACCACCACCTAGTTTCTTTATGAAGAAACTATTACCATCCTGTGGCCTTACTGAACTGGAATTTACTCTACCACCTAACACACTCCTTTATGAACTTTTTACCTAAATTTAATTATCAGCCCAAGCCAGAAATCAGCGCAAACATGACAAGATTTTCACTGACCTAACTTTTAACAATTACCCAAAAAATTTCACAGGTCTGAGGCAACTAAATGGAATTATAATATGATGAACATCAAGAGACTTTAAAAATTAACTGTAGAGGACTTAGTATTATTTCTAAAATAAATTACTCAACTCCAAGTCATGAAAAATCTAAACCATTTTAAGGGACTTTTCCAGATCTCAAAAGTCCTAACCTATCACAATTACAACTTGAAAACCCTCAACGGAGTTCCCTACCAATCAACAATCAACGGAAATTAGTTTAAATTATATCAACATAAAAATGAATAAGGGGGATGTCATGATACCATTTGGGATTTTTCTATGACCATATTATGCAGTTATCAAATCAATCTGCATTGCATTATCAAAAATGGCTTAACACAATGAATAAAGAAGTTATTAAATTTAATAGCTATTGACAAAAGACATTCTCTGATGAACTAACAGTAGAAGATTAGTAACTGGATGAAATCCTGGTAGTAACTAATATTAATGGTTCATTGAGGATGATCTCTTACAATAAAAAGTGAATTCAGTTGAACAACAACTAATCTCGCTGTATGGATTAATTGGGTCAAATTACCAATTGGTAAGTGTGATTGGAGTTGCTAAAGCGTTAATAGAGCTTATAAGTCATTGAGTAGGTTAATCCATGTGATACGCCCTACCATAAATGGGTAATCATTCTGTCACCTGAGTATGGTAATAAATCCATATTGGCTAATCTAATGAGATTATTATAAAGATTAATGAAACGCATTATTTTGGGAATTAATCTAGAAAGAATTAAGATTTTTTTTAGTACTAGATGGCCCCAACCCAAGGGGGGATTCATCGATGTTGGATAGAAAGAGTTATAATCTAGTCAGCAAGGAGCACTGAATAGGTGGATAAGAACTGAAGAGTTAATCCATCGTTGGTATAATTCTTTAGAGTAAGATTATTGGTACTGAATTTTATAATTAATAAAGTGTCAACCTAATGGTTTGCGCCGTCTTCCCTACTTAAACCCCCTTGTATAATTAAATAGATCTGACTATAGATTTTTTACTTATAAATATTTATTACTTATTTGAATTTATCAAAGAAGTTTGGAAGATTAATTATCCTAATCCATTTTCTCACCAACACAGTAAGAGGATAGATGAGTGGGGTTAAAACCACTTTTAAAGAAAAATTGTCTTGCTAATTGTCTATCTTCAATTTTAAACCTTCTTTATTCTTGCACTAGAGTCATGAACCTGTTCATTAAACTAGATAGTTTACAATTGGTGCTCACTACAGGGGTAGTGGAGTTAATAGAAGTACAAGCTATATGGCGTTTTTTAAGAACAAAATTTTGAAGATATGGAAGAAATTAGAGAACTTTTATGAGAATACATTGAAGTTGGTAACAAAGAATGATTTACTAAAAGTGGAAGAATGAGTTAAAAGATAGAGGAGTAAAAAAGCATGTAACAAAAACAGATAACAATCCTTATGAACGAATTACAATTTAAAAGACAAACAAACCTGAAATCATCAAGGATTTAATGATAATTAGATTTGTGACTTGAAATTATAGTAAGATGAATCTATAAAGTAGGAGAAAAGCAGAAAAAGCTTTTACAAGAAGTAGAAACCCACATGTGTACATGTGGCCAACTTGAGGCTGCGTTTTGCAAGGACAAACAAGAAGAGGAAAAAAGTAACATGGGAATTTCTCCAGTCATGAGGAACATGCCTAGTGCATATACTGAAACTCAGTGATGACCTCAGAAAATACTTCAATGGCTTTCCAAAATGCTGGACAATTCCATGTACTACACCAATACATTCAAGACTGAGAAATTTCAGCTCAATTCAAAATTACCCACCCTTCTAATTAGGATAATGCCCCTGCATTTTTTTAAAGTATCCAAAATGATGATTGGCTGCAGTAATAGCAGAAGGCTGTCACTGTGCCTAATTGACAATATACCAATTTTCAGAATTTAGTGTTGCCTCATTTTAATGAACACTTGAACCTACAAAGACGCAAAACTGGCAATAATGGACGATTTTGGTAGTCTGGAATGAATGGCTAAATTGAAACAAGAGTTCATGGGAAAAAGTTCCAAAAGAAAAAATCCTTGACCACTTTTCCAAATGATTCTATCAGGAGAAACATTTATTAACAGGTGCAAAAATATTGACCAATTTTGACGCTTGTATCACAATGAAAGCAGCATTTTTACCCTATTGTGACTTTAACCAATCCATGGTTTAAGCCTTAACCAAAAATATTACTGTATTCACAAATGGTAAACCACATTAAAATGTTAAGCATACTGTTTGATGCCTGTTGCGAATCTATATGACTGGATGACAAGCCACCATTATGATCAAGCGAATCATTGGAGAAATTCTGCCAAAGGTTCAATGAACAGAATCCGCCAAGGATGTTTCAGAGCTATAAGTAATTGATCGCCTTAGGATGAGGCAATAATGGGTTATAATGGGTCATATCAGATTGCCTTCAAAAAAGGGAGATAAGGAAATGTTGACATTTGACAAAAGATAAATTGGATTGCCTTAAATCAGGGCAATAAATATTTGAAGAACAACAAGCCAAAACCAATGAGAATATGGTGAAACGAATAAACTAAGTGAAAAGGTCAGTATTGACTGAGGTCTGTGGGAAATCAGTGAAACAAGGGGAATGAAAGAGGAGTTTTTTTGGGAGTAAGAGAAGAAGAAAGATAGGAAGAAAGAGAGAGTGGACTAGAGGAAGATCCGCCAATTTATTATACTAAATTAAAAAAAGAAGTGTTTGGGGGGGGGAAATTGCTCTCATTTATTAATTATTAATTGTTTACAAGCGTATCAAGGAACAGGCGATCGTCATATCATCTGTTCCAATTGTTCAATGGCTGAAACCCTGTGTGAAAAACCCTTCAGCAAATACATACAGAATCGCTGAGATTCAACAGTGGTGCTCACTACAGGGGGCCCATTGACCAATAACATTACAATGAAAACTTAGCTGCCAGCTATGTCACATCCATGTTGTTTTGATAAGGAATCTGCACAACATGCTGGGCCTGTTGCATATGCGGAGCTGAGACTCACATTAGAAACTGTGCTCAAAAGGCAAGATGAGTTTTTTCAGAAGGTTTAAAGTGATAAGTCGCCACCATTTGATTGTGTAGAAAATATTCATGGGTTCTTTTGCCAATTTGAGTTTGCAACTGAAGGAAATTTTGGATCATTGGAGGGCAAAACTATTGCTCTCCACCTTGGATGTCAAGAGTGCTGATCAAGTCATTTGCTACCTCTCAGCTATTTCCATTTCATACGATGAGGTTAAGGAGATGGTGCTGCAGTTGTTTGGTGGAACTGCGAAAAAGTTGCAGCAAAAAGCCAGGTTTTTTGACCATTGGGTTTCAGCAAAATGAGACTGTCGCGATTCCAATATGACTGGACAATAAAGCCCTAAGTCAAAATGGCGGAATGAGTGGAATCCACTGGAATTGAACTGGTACTGGTAATTTAAGCGCTTCAAAATGAGGCATTCGGTGAATTGAGAGGATTTATGCCAACATTCAATACAAACGAAAGTAAGTCAAAAAGGGAAGCAGAATAGAAGAGTACCAAGCTGAGGAAACATCTGGCTGGGATCTGAGGTATAAAGATTATGATGGAAGGTAAAAGGTTTAGAGGTTTTTATGAGAAGGAGAGCGCAGATAAGACCTGCAATTATATTATAATAAAAGGTGGAAATAAGGGGCAATAGCTCCATAAATATTTTATTAAGTTTATTATATAGTCGCCGATCTTCATATTGGCCGATTTGGTTGTTCAGTGGCTCATACCCTGTGCAAAACCAACTCGGCGGAATTGAGACCCAACACTGAGAATTAACAGAGACCCTCACCAGATTTGCTGAACAATTTATGATGGAAGCACATGTGCTGATTGGGGAAGGAATTTTATCTAAAGTTGATGTGTGTATTGCAATGGCCTCAGCGGTGAAGCCATACCCTGAACTTTACAATGCAATGGCCTTGTTGTTAGAGGATAATGTACCTCTTCTTAAGCTTGTTCAGTTTGTACGTCGCTTAGCTGTAACTTACCCTCCACCTAATACCAAATAAATCTGCACTATTGCTGTTGTCCACCCATATCATGTGGTGGGAGTCAACTGGTTGGTGAGGGTTCTGTCAGGTTACTCACCGCAGTCTAACGGTCATTCCTTAACAACCAATCAACTTCTGACCAACTACCATTTTGGCCCTAACTATGCTGATTGGCGGTGGTCGTTCTACCAATGTGGGTCTAGGTATGCCAATTCTTTTCAGAACCACCAACCAAGTGGACCAACTTATATTATGCACAGCTGTAGGCCCTATGGAGTAAGTTGTTTTAATTGCAGTTGCTCTGGGAACATGGGACAAAGGTGCCCAATCAATGGATTCCTCCCATACAATGGGATCAAGGCTATCAGGGAAAAGTCAGAGCAGAGTAGAGAAGGGACTCTCTACTTCCGCTACCTTGAATTTAAATGTCCCACCTGAATCTACTGTGTTAATTGTAGCAGAAGCCTCTCAGTATGACAATACATTCCTTTACCAACAGCTGATTAGGGGATTAAATGTGCTGACTTAAGCGCAAGTTAAAGAAATGGTGGACAAAGACTCCTTAAAGCGACCAAAGCTTTATGCTTGTCAAATTTTCAACCAAAGTCCGTCAGACCAGTTAGAACCGTTCAAAGATGCCTTGTCCTTGAGAGGAGTAGATGTCGCCCTTCCAGTGGATGCTATTGTAACACAATACCCTAAAATTGGTGCAGGTATTATGAGTTTCATGGGAAAACATAATCACTGAATGTACGCGTAGTAAATAGCCAGCATTCATCTTAATCAGAATGCACTTACTGCGACATTGTGGTAGCTAAAACTTGGGTACATGCTTTAATTGATATGGGCGCTCCTGTTAATATTGTCTCCACTAAATTGGTGGCGAAGTTGTCCTTAAAACCAGACATAGACCACCGGATGGTGTATGTGACTGCTGGAGCTGAAACCACAGTTTCTGAGGGAGTGTATAGCTCGCTTCCCTTGCGGTTTAATCCATTGATGTTGTGGCTCTGGCGGTGGTATTACCAAATAATAACTATGATCTGTTGATTGGGACTGCCTTTATGTGACACTATAAGGCAGTAGTTGACATGATGGAAGAGACCCTAGCCATTTTGGGACAGCGAATCACAATTTATTTCACCTCTAGCTGTAACAGGTGGGTTTGCGCCAATATGAAACAAACGAATTTGGCAGTAAGAGCCATGTTACTGACCATATTAGTACAGGCCTGCAGAGGCTCATCCCTGAACCTGACTACCATGCCTCATTGTTGCCATGTATTCTTGTACCACTGTTCCCATGACACTGCACATCGGTAGCAGGGTCTGGGACCAGGAAAGGGCTGATAATGACACCAATGCCACACCGAGCTCACTGGTGGAGCTCATGTCTTTGATCCAATCTGACTATTTTACTAAAAAAATCAATGTAATCTGAGCTAGCAACATCCTTTATTTCTGAATTCCTCATAGATGATGCAACTGCCCTACAGGGCTGCAACGTCTTTCCTTAAATAGTGCACTGTGAATATCAAATAAGACTTTTTTAGTTAGACTTTTCTGAGACCTGACTACCACATTGTTAGTGAAGATTCGCCATCCCACCAGATCACCATCCACACCCCACATAAGCTCATCATCATTCCGTGGATGTGATTTGGGTTCAGGATGGCAATTTCACCCAATTACAAACTTACTGAGTTCAATGCCCATTGAATCAGGGCCATATTTGGATCAAACTCCACCTGATCTGAACCAATGTATGGATCAGGTGCCTCCTGATCCGTTACATTACCCCCCTGTGAAGATCAGAACTCCAAGACCTTCTCTAGACACCGCACACAGTACTCCATCATTTGTCATGTCATCTTCTCTACCGGATAGCCCTTCCACTTCACCAGCAGTAGTTGCTGGCCTCTCACCCACTTGGAATCCAGTATCCGTTCCACCTCATATTCCAGCATCTCCCCTTCTCTAGGATTCAGCGGACAGGGACGCTCTGGCCCCTCACCCCCAAAAGCCTGTAACTGGGAAGCATGAACCACTGGATGGGACCTGGAACCCACTAGAAAACTCAACTCAAAGGTGACCCAATTAATGACTCGGATGATCTAGTATGGGCCCAAAAACTTTGGACCCAGATTATGACTCTTGACTGGGATGGCATAGTTCTTGGCTGCCACCCAAAACCAGTCCCCAGGTTCAAACGCCAGATCCGGTGCCCTCCGTTGATCTGCCTGCCACTTCTGCTGAGCTATCGCCTGCTCCAAGTTCCCCCATAGAATCTTTCTGATTTCTGACATGGTACGTAACATCTCATCCACCCCCTGACATATGACACCCGCAGATCCACCGTTTGATATAGGGTTGAGTCCATGATTTGCAAAAAGAAGTGACATTCCTGTTGAGGATTGAGAGTAGTTGTTGTAAGCAAACTGGGCCATACGGACCCATGATACCCAGTCATCCTGTCAATCAGACATGTAACACCGCAGATACTGTTCAAGTATCTGGTTCACCCTTTCTGTTTGACCATCAGATTGCAGATGGTATGCCAAGGACTGACCCATCCTGATTTCCAAACTTCCCAGTAGACTTGACCAGAATTTTAAAATGAATTGTGGGCCACAATCCAAAATGATCTCCTCAGGTAATCCATGTCAGGAAAACACCTCATTGATGAAAAACCTTGCCGAATCCTTCACTGAAAAACTCCCAGTACATGAGAAGAACTCAGCATATTCGGTAAGTCTATCTACGACCACCATAATTGCGCCCTTCCCCTGCACCTTTGATGTCACACTATGAAATTGACACTAATTAAACTCCAAGGGGCCTGCGGTATTAGCAGAGGATTCAACTAACCTGATGGTGGTTTTCTTAATGGTTTTGACTTTGCCCATACCAAACACTCTTGTATGTACATCTGGACATCCTTATGAAGGCCCAGCCACGAATGCTCCCACTGTACCAATTCCATTGTCTTCCCTACTCCTGGGTGACCCACCAGCGGATGGTCATGAGAAGCCCAGATTAACTCCCATTGTAGTGATGGGTTAGATAACCATACCCACGACTTGTGGTACAATACCCCAACCCTCTTCATGAAATCCGCATGGTACCAGTGCGGCTGATCCTCTGCCATCTTGGATTTCAGCCTTCAGGCTAAATTCTGCGCTCCTCTGCTTCTGGCGAACTTCCTCCCCCAACTCACTCCCCCTATCTTCAACCATTGAAAATTGGTCCAGTCATAACATTGTCACTGTGTTGAACTCCTCCAATTCCTCCTTCTCATACACAAAAGCTCCATCTTGACTCAACCAATCTGCCAGGACATTTGAAGCCCCAGGCCTGTATTCCACCAAGAAATCATAATGGACCAGCTCCACATGCCATCTGGCTTGTCGCTGGTTCATCTTTCTGGATTCACAGTAATACTCCAAGGCTTTGTGGTCCGTTCAAATAACAAAAGGATGCCAGGCATAGAGCAGATGATGTTGCCATTCACGCATGGCTGCCATCACTGCCAACAGTTCCTTATCATATATCAGGTAGTTTGTTTCCGCGAGGAGCAACTTGCGGCTGAAGTAACACATTGGACGCTCCAACCCATCTTCCCCTTCCTGAAGCAATACTGCCCCCACAGCATAATTTGAAGCCTCTGTCTTGACCATGAAGGGTTTTCTGGGATCCGGATGGGCCAGCACAGGTGCAATAAGTAATATACCCTTTATTAATTCAAATTTCCGCGCTTCCTCATTTCCCCATATGAATGGAACGTATTAAGTCAAACGCGTGAGTGGTAAGGTTGTCTGAGAAAGATTTTTCACAAACTGACGAAGGAAGTTCAATGTTCCCAAAAAACTTCACAGCCCCATCTGATCTGTGGGGGCCTTCCATGCCCGCACTGCCCAAGCTTATCTGGACACACCCCCAATCCATTCTGGAATACCACGTTGCCAAGGAATGTTACTGAACTCTGGTTGAACTTATACTTGGAAGGTTTCAACCTTAAACCCATATGGCCAATCGCCCCCAGAACTTCCCGGACATCGCATACATGCTCCTCCTGGGACCACAAGAACACTAGAATATTGTTCATATAAGCGGCACAGCATTGTCTGATCATCCCACTAAAAACATGGTTGATCATCCGTTGGAATACCGCTGGAGCATTCCTCAGTCCAAATGGCATCACACGGTATTGGTACACCCCCAGGTGGCACTTGAACGCTTTGTATTTATGATGCTCTGATCTCATCAGAATCTGATTAAATGCATCTGTGAGGTTGAGCTTCAAAAACATGGTGAATCCAGTAACCATTGGAAGAATGTCCTCCAAAAGGGACTTTGGATACGGATCCAGCTCTGTGACCATGTTTAAACGTTGGAAATCCACACATGGGCGTAAATTGCCACTCGCCTTTGGTACTAACAACACAGGAGACACCACTGTAGACATGGAGGTCTCAATTAAACCATTGTTCAACATTGACTCCACATGGATCTCCAATGCTTCTCTGGCCCGTTCATTAAGTGAATAGACCAGGAATCCTCTGGGGAAGCTCCAATGCCTCCTTGAACTGAAATGAGAATGCAAAAGAACCCATAGGGAATAAGGGCGAACTTCCAATGGGACCAATATGTCAACGAAGTCGCTATATTCAGGTGGTAGCTCTACCTCCTGCATTCCCCCTAAGATCCTACATCTGCTTGGGACGTCACCCCCAACCTCCATCTTCCACGTCATCCAAGGTCCAATCTGGGGTGATAAGGTAATTGTTTTATGCAACACATAAATCTTTGGCTGAAAACAATGCCACCATCGCATCCCCAGCACCACGGGGTGGTCCAGGTTCCATATCACACAGAAAACCTACTTCAACCAAAAGAGGTTCTGCTGAATGACAATCAAGGGCTCCAGAACCCACAATGGGGCTCTTCTCGACACATTGGCAAACACCACCTCAGGACCCCTTCTCATCTCCAACTGCAAACGTTCTGCTAAGGCAAACTCCACATAATTTTCCTCAGCCCCTGTATCCACCAGAGCCAGAATCTTCTTGGTTTGACCATGTGAGTATAACTTGACCAGAATAAATAACCTAGGATAAAGCAAAGAAGAAGGCTTAATGTTAGAAGCATTCTTGGATTGCAAATTTGCAGGTAAGGTAGGTTGGGGACTGAGCTCTGCCTGGGTCCCTGGACTGTTCTCCCCGACTTCTCACCGCTACCCTGACAGGATCCCCCATGGATAATCCCAAAATTCCGTGGAAAACCACGCCAGCCCCCTCGTCCTCTTCTAGAAATGATGGGCGACTTGACCCTTCCTGGGGACATCAAATCCTCTTGCTGGTTACGTGCCAATGCCAATCTGCTTTTCCACTTGCATTGCCAAAACAATCTCCTCCACCATAAAACCCTGAACTTAAGCAGCCGCCATGGCGGCCAACATGTCCGCTTGCAGCCCTTGTCTGAACATTTACAATGATTGCAAATCTGAGACTCTCACTGCCTTTGCCAATGGTCAGAAAATCTGCCCATATTCTTCCACCGATCCTTGGTCCTGACCTACTGTCAAAAAAGCTGACCACGCCTCATCCTGCGCCTCAACTGGACAGGCCGCCCGGTTAATCCAGTCCACACACTCATACATGGATCTGGGAAGGCGTCCTTGCTCTTCAACCAACTCTTTCACCCACCCAGAAAGTTCTGGGGGTAGTGCTTTCATGATTTGAACAATCTGCAATGAGTAAGGAGTCTCCCCACCCGTGCTTGATCCAACTGCTCCTGAAAACGAATCTGCAACACCACTTGGTGAATCTTCTCTAAAGCTTCTGTGGGCAAAGCTGTCCGACTTTTTGGGGATACAGGTCCCCCTTGACGTTCCTCCATTCAAGTGGGTCTCAATCCTCACACTCAAATCACCTCTCTTATTACAAATGTGAGTGAGAAGATCAACATCACCACTGTCAACACATGGCAATACCATTCCTCCCCACCTGGGACCACCTCCTCCTCTTGGGGGCCCCACAAAACTGACAAGAAAGTATTAGAGTTGCGTCTAATGTAACATGTGGCTTCGCGCCAATATGCAATGAACAAATTTGGCAGTAGGAGCCATGTTACTGACCATACTAGATACAGGCCTTCAGAGGCCTATCCCCAAACCTGACCGCCATGTCTCATCATTGCCACATATTCTTGTGCCACTGTTCCCACGACACTGCACATCAGTAGCAGGGTCTGGGACCAGGAAAGGGCTGAGAATGACGCCAACGCCACACTGAGCTCACTGGTGGAGCTCATGTGTCTGATTTGATCTGACTATTTTACTAAATAAAATTAATATAAACTGAGCTAGAAATATCCTTTATCTCTGAATCTATCATAGAAGATGCAACTGCCCTACAGGGCTGTAACGTCTTACCTTAAATAGTGCACTGCAAATATCAAATAAGCTTTCTTTTTTAGCTAGACTCTTCTGAGCCCCAACCACCACATTGTTAGCAAAGATTCGCCATCCCACCGGATCACCATCCATGCCCCTTATAAGCTCATTGTCATTCCGTGGATGTGATTCTGGTTGGAATGCGCTTTCACTTAAATTCTGAACATACCAAGTGAATGCCCATTAAATCAGGGCCACATTTGGATCAAACTCCACCCAATCTGAACCAATGTATGGATCAGGCGCCTTTTGATCCATTACACTAGCGGAGTGCCAAAGGGCTCAGTGCATATGGGATAGATCAACCTTGCTTACAGAAATGGGGGTGATTCCAGTGCGCTATCATCAATTAAAAGGGAAAACTCAAGCCCTCCCCCATCAGATATATGAATACCAAGGGCTACCGCTTAGAGCAGCTGGAGCTATATCCATTCCCTCTGGACATCAAGTAATAGTAGACACTGAGTTAGAGGTAGAAGTGCCAGCTGGGCTCTACGGAGAGATCATTGGGCCTTATCAGCAATCACTGCTTGAGCCCCACGTGGCTCAAGGCATCATACTTCTAGGCCATAAGGAAATAAAGGTATTGATAGCAAATCTTCATAACAGTCCAATTTGAATCAGCTAACATCAGATTATAGCATATTTACATCTAAACCAGTTGAGGAGCTCGACAGGTTCATGAGTTCATTTCTCTGGATGAATTTGGGCTGGCCATCGAACTGCATCTTGATGAAATGGTGGTTGTACCGTGGGAGAATTTAATGGGGTTATCAGAAGACCAGAAGATGCAGGCAGAAGCTTTATAAAAAAATACAAAGAGATTTTTGTGGTTGACAATCATAATTTTGGGGTGCGCTTGGGGGTTGTTCATCAACTGGACACTGGGGATCATCCCCCATCAGGTCTTAGTCTTTATGCCAATCACGGGAAGCTGAAGAAGTCGTCACTGAGGAGATTGAATAGCTGCTAGAGCAGGGAATGCTCAAACCACCTAAGAGTTCATGGGCTTCGCCTGTCCTAATTGTTAAAAATAAGGATAACACTAACTGCGTAGTAATCAATTACTGAAAGCTCAATAGTATCACCAAAAAAATTCATACCCTCTACTGCAGATTGATGATGCGCTGGATTGGTTAGGTGGAGCCTGCTACTTCTCAGCGATGGATTTGATATCCAGTTATTGGCAAATTGAGTTGCCCATGGTGGAACAAGAAAAATGTGCTGTAATCACATCAAAAGGGCTTTTTAACCAACTCGCATGCTGCAAGGGCTATGTAACACCCCAGCTACGCTTCAACGAGCAATGGACACCATACTGGGAGATCTGAAGCTGTTGTGCACTCTTGTGTATCTCGACGATATTAACATCTTCTATCATATGTTCACTGAGCACCTTACTCATTTGGAAGAAGTATTTCGCCACCTGGCTGAGGCCATTAAAATCATGCCTCAGAAATGCCACTTCTTCAAGGATCATCTTGAGTACCTTGGGTTTATGGTGGATGCAACTGGGCTAAGACCTCAACCAGCCAAGGTAGAGGCTATCCAGAAGATGACTAAGCCAGTTAATAAGCGAGACATTCAGGTATTTTTGGGGATGGTGGGTTATTACTGATGATTCATACCCAATTTCAGTTGCATCAGAGGTCTGCTGTTCAAGCTACTAAAGAAAGACGCCATGTTCAAAGGGAATGGAATGACGCCAATGCGCCTTCAATACACTTCAAATGACATTAATTAGTGCGCCCATGTTGCGCTACCCTAATTATGATAAGGAATTTATAGTGCAAACGGATGTGTCACTTTCTGCTGTTGGGGCAGTCCTGTCTCAGAAGGACGATGAGGGTGAGGATCACCCCATGGCGTACTGTAGTCATAGCTTGAATTGTCATGAACGGAATTACACCATAACTGAGCAAGAGTTCTTAGCGGTGATCTATGTATATAAACATTTTGAGTCTACTTGCATGGAGTAAAGTTTAAAGTTGTGACGGATCATGCATCATTGTGCTGGTTGCAGAATTTAAGAGAGCCTGAGGGGCGACTGGCCCAATGGGCTCTTAAGCTGCAAGCTTATGACTTTAATATTCTTCACTGACCAGGAGCAAAACATCAAAACGTCAATTGCTTATCAAGATTGCCAACAATTGCAGTTATGGCGGATTTAAGCAACATAATGTTTGACAAAATGCTCAGCGGAAAGTATGATGATGAACCGCCTCAAGTTACTAAGTTACAAAACAGACTCAGGACCAATATGTTTCAGAAAAAATGGGGAATCGTATAAGCGTATAGTGGACGTTACCATAAATATCCCAAGACTTCCACCTTCCCAAATATTATTATGAGTGCACACCAAGCATTTGGCCATGGTGGAGTCCAGAAAACTCTTGAATTGTTAAGGCCGCGGTATTTATTGGGAAAGCATGAAATTCGATGTGCTTGAGACCCTGTATTGCTGCCATCAGTGCCATGTGGAGAAGCCGTTCCACCAGAAGACTTCATATCAGTTGGTGAACCTTGCTTTGCTTGGCATAAAGTCTCTATTGATGTCATGGGACCTCTGCCAACTGGAGCTAACTGGTCTAAGTATATCCTGGTGGCAATTGACCACTTGACCAGGTGTATTGAGGTGCAAGCTATTCGGGATCTGGGGGCAGTTACTGTGGCTAAATTTGTTTTGGAATGCATAATATAGCATCACGGCTGCCCACAGTTTATCCTTACTGACAATGGAACCAACTTCACCTCTAATATTTTACCCAAGCTCAACGAATTGATGGCCATCCGCAGGGTCCTAACAACCCCATATCACCCTGAGCCCAATGGAATGGTTGAACAGGTTAACGGGACTCTGGTGAATATACTACAGAAGTTGGTTACAGATAGACCCTCCAATTGGAGTGCCCTTCTTTCTACCATGGTGTTCGCCTACAATATAAGCTACCATTCTGCCACAAAAAAAATCCCTTTCCAATTGCTCTATGGACGGCATCCCGCTCTGCCTGCGCTGCTATATGACTGTGTAGAAGACACCAGTGGAATGGAACCACAATGATATTTAACCACCTTTACAATTACACTGATTAAGCTACAAACTGAAGCGTACTTGTTCAGCTTAGCCAAGAAAATCAAAAATCAGGCTGCTGATCAGGTATGGCAAAGTGCCTAGCACAGTTCAAAGATGGAGATATGGTGCTATTACATGATCAGCATGGGTTTGGGCAGAAGCACAAGCTCACAAATATGTGGATCAGGCCATTTGAGATAATAGAAAAAATGGGAGTTGCTACTTATACTATTAAGGATCCTGCGAGAAGTTGGATTATAAATCAGGTGCATGCAAAATTCCTTTGAGCATATAAGCAGCAATATAGCCTCTCTAAAAATAAAAAAACAAAAAAATGTGTACCTTCCGAAGATGAAACTTATATATAGAAATATCATTTGTGAGTTTTATTACTTTTAATTGGGGTTGTTACTTGAGGTCTTTTGCTTCGCCATCTTCGTCTTCCTTTTTTGGCTTCTTACGGTGTTCCTTTTGTTTTGATTGATATGACCTTTGTTTCTTCTTCTGCTGCTTTGAGTGTGCCATAGTTTCTATGGGATTGTCTGGGGTTGGGGTGGAGGCAAAGGCTGCCGAGGTGAGAGCGAGGGGGCCAACATCCACTCTGGGGCCACTGCGCCAGTTTGAAGAGGGGAGGCCAGTGTGACGGGACTAGAAGAGGAAGATGGACTGGGGTTCCAGGGAACAGGCGAGGTGGTGAGAGCTTAGCTGGTTGATTGAGTTGAAACCATTCTTGCCCCACTAGGAGCAAAGCTTGCAACCACATGCGTTGATGATCCTTGGAAATCAACAAGCACACCAACGGAGTGGGTCAGAGTTGTAAGGGTAGCGAGTAAGTAGGTGATTTCTAGTTTGAGGGGAAAAGGCTGCGCCCAGCGCCAGGCAAACTACAAAGAAGTCCTCCATGCTAAGATATGCTATCAGAAAAGGAGCAGTTGCAGTGAATGCCACTCGCCAGGCCCACTTGAGGGCTGTCTGGTGCTTCTCTATTCCTGAACCTAAAGCAGTTGCAGGATGAAAAATTAAGTTACCTAAGAGCGCCATGATGGGAAGGTACTGTGATGTAGTGTTGGTGCTGAGGGTGGTGAACGCTGCGGTGACCCCAGAGTGAAGGTGAACTAACCAGTTGTTGCAGAAGTTTACCACCAGGGACCAGAAGTGGGTAGGAGCGTGGGGAAAGGACCCCAACCAGCAGGCTATCACCCACTGCACAAAGCACAGCATCCGCTGAACAGACAGAGCCACGGGATGAGGCTCAGCAGGAGATGGAAGCACTAGGAGACTAAAGCTGCTCGCCAGGAGCTGAGCTGCTTCATTATATGAAGGCCCTCAGGTCTGCTCCCCTCCCCAGTGTAGCTGGACCACTATGTCACCGAAGGGGGCATGCTAGGAAGCCAAATGGCTGACGAATTTGGGAAGAATTTCTTCCAGGGTTAGCACAGTTGTGAGGTCCACATCAGCCTCATCCTCATCAGCTGGGGGAAAAGGAAACTGGGGAAGAGGGATGTGGCCTGAGTCAGGTAACTCTGCACCAAGCCACATATGATAGAAAAAAGTGAACTCATGGATTCATGCTTGTTGGCACGTGATGGTTCACATGGCGTTGAAGGAAAAAAGATGTACAGTTTATCATTCAGTCAAAGGGGGGTAATGTTGTGGATCTATATGACTGGATGACAAGCTACCATTATGAACAAGCAAATCATTGGAGGAATTCCGCTGAAGGTTCAATGGACAGAATCCACTGAGGATGTTTCAGAGCAATAAGTAATTGCTCTCCTTAGGATGAGGCGATAATGGGTTATAACGGGTCATATCAGATTGCCTTCAAAATAGGGCGATAAGGTGATGTCAACATTTGACAAAAGCTAAATTGGATCATTTAGAATCAGGGTGATAAAGAATTGAAGAACAACAAGCTGAAACCAATGAAAAACGGCGAAACAAATAAACTAAGTGAAAAGGTCAGTACTGACTGAGGTCGCTGGGAAATCAGTGAAACAAGGGGACTGAAAGAGGAGTTTTTTTGGGAGTAATATAAGAATAAAGATAGGAAGAAAGAGAGAGATTGAACTAGAGAAAGATCCGCCGATTTATTATAGTAAAATAAGAAGTGTTTGGGGGGGGGGAATTGATCCCGTTTTATTTATCATTAATAGCTTACAAGTGTATCAAGGAACAGGCAATTATTATATCATTCAATTCTAATTGTTCAATGGCCAATACCCTGTGTGAAAAACCCTTCAGCAGATACATATGGAATCTCCAAGCTTCAACAATGCCCCCCAGTTTGAACTTTCATAATAACCATAACACTAATAATCAACCTATGGGGAAACTAAATAACCAGAATAAGGAGAAAAAATGTAATAAAATGGGAACCAACACAAGAATCACAGAGGAAGGAACAATAGATCACAAAAAAACTGTAATAAAAGTGCAATTGGGACACTATGCCCACCAATGCTGGGGAAAGAACCTCAAGAAAAAGTTTAATCTGGTTTACCCTCAAGAGAAGGAGTTCAATAAGGAGATGGGAAAGGCCCTGCGGTCTAGAAGAGGAATGATATAGATCTGCAAACATCACCATTCTTTCAGATAGATCTCAAGAAGAGATTGATACATCCAAACTTTTCATGAGTTATGTCATTTTGGACACTCTCTATTAAGTATTAAACCTAAATAATCATATTACAACCATAGTCTAATTATAAGATATTGAAAATAAAATTATTAAGTAGGTTGCTTGACCCTACGCACGCCAGTTATTTTAGATACAAGAATGCTGAAGTGAAGAGGAACATAATAAGATAAAACATGATGGTCTCAATGTATCCATTCCTATTAGTACAATCAAAGATGCAGGGGATGATACGCCAGTGGTAGAATATGGACCTTCACCACTGCCTCCCCGAGTTCAATTCCAATACTGGAACTTTGGGTATGGGATTTTATGACTGTGTTGGCGTTGTTTACCAATGCCCCAAACGAGAGATAGCGAATAGCAAATGTGGTCCATGGAGTTCCTGGCCTATCATACACTACGTATGGAGGTTTGTTGAATTTTATCCTCCTTTCCCATTCAATCTATTTCCCATTAATTGGTGCGGTATTGTCCCCAGGTTGGCCCACCTTGAATAAAAAAAGTACAATAAAAGATGCCTTTCCTGAATTGGTGACACATGTAAATCACACTTTAGACTTGGCCTCAGATGCCACTATACACTCAGTAAACACTTTATTATCATAGTATGAGTACACATATGCAAACGTATTTTAAATTGAGTCAAAATGAGAGCCATAATTAACAGTGGAGGACCAATTAACATGTTTTAACAAATTAGTGAAATAAATGCAGATTTAACTGAACCTGGAGAACAAGAAAGAATATGTGACAGTTGCTCCCAATAATAATGTCTCTTGTGGATCCTATAGCACACTACCTCTCTGGTTTGGATTGTTGGTTATCTCAGCTCCTGCTATTATATGATTGAATCAGAATTATGATATTTCAATTAGGACGAAGTTTTTAAGGAGATATGGCGTTAAACGAGAATTTGAAAGGAACACCCTGACCATTTTGAATCAAACGTTGCCCTTGGTTTGCCCAAATGAGAAGAGAAATTAGTTAGTAAAGAATAACACCTTTGTGAATGATCTCTACCTTTCTTCAATAGCTAAATCAAAGCCTTTTTCAAATTTTTTTAAAAATAAAAAAGCAATAGATCAATAGAGCTAAAAGCTTACCAATGTTGAGGCCATCAATGCCTGCTACTCTGGCTTGGGGTGGTGGTGCGCCGCCATCTGGTGTCTTTTGGCCGCCACCAAAGTGTACCTGGGCTGGCTCTGATAGCCCCCCTAATGCTACCAGGCATCATGTCTGTCAGGAAGTTGATATGACTGGATGATACGCTACCCATACAGGTGGATCAGATTGGGATTCAAGATGAGTATAGAGATTGATGGAAAAGGTATATGGATAATAATAAATTTAATGTTGACCATTTGGCGAATTGAGGGGAATTTCTCTGATCTTTGATATAAATAAGAGCTTGCTAGAAAAGGGAAATGAATAGAAGACTACCAAGCTGAGGATGCATCCAGCTTGAGGAAACGAGATATAAAGAGTCATACAGAGGATTGAAGAAGATGTCTTTTCCCATGATTAGGTTGTTGCAGATAAGTCTGCAATTAGTATAAAATAATAAATGTCAAAGTTAGGGCAATTGCTTCATTTATAGTTTATCAAATTTTATTAGTCAGCGATCTTCATATCATCTGATTTGGTTGCTCAGTGGCTAATACCCTGTGCAAACTCATTCGGCAGAATCAAGCCTTTACACTGAGAATCAACTGTGGTGCTCGCTAAAAGGGGCCACTGGTCAACTGTAGTTCTTTGACGCTAGGATACAATGATGAGCCCTCATTTGTTACAACAAAATTTGATCAGATTATGCATGCGTTATGCTGAAGAAGCATGGGAGGCACCTAATGATGAGTTGGTATTTTTTACTTTAACTGAACCGGGTGATGATGAAGTTGTGATCAATCTGCAATTAAACTGCCCTGAGCTGATGGCTGACCAACAAGGATGTTCCACGAATGTGACCCCTTAGCAGCTGCGGATATTATGGAGTGGTTGTTGCGCAGGTATTGACTATATGAAGATGAGTCAGGGGAGTATGCCTTGAGTTTGTTTTATAACAACGAGATTAAGAAAATCGCTATGCCTTGTACATTTCCTATCTGGATGCAACTACAACGGGGTTGACTTGCCACCTTGGTGGCCACAGAATTTGAGGAGTATCTAGTCGTCTACGTGCAACTGTCTATTTGCCAGCTACTGCGTCTGCTGGCTCGCCACAATGTAGAGATTAAGATGTAATATGGTTCGCTTGAGCACAGCAAAATGATATTTGCCTCTTGCTCAACTGCCTCAATTGCTCTTTTTCAGAGGTACAGGGGGCGCTGTTACAGATGGACCATTGTGTTGGGGACGTCCACCATCGATTGGTCATTTTAGTACCACAGTTAAATCTAGAGTTACCCCAGGTAATAGGAGAACTGTTGGATTGACATGACCTATCAGCGGAATGGATTCAGGATGTAACAACATTGGGAAACAATACTGAGTGCTTTATGACAGATCTAACTGAATGGGAAGAAGCGCTCAAAGCTGTTATTGCTCAGCTTAAGGAAAAATAATACTGATGGAATGGCAAGTGGAAGATCAAGTCAGTTCTGTATCAGCTAAATTTACCCAACTTTATATCAAATGGAATAGTCAGCAAATGACAGATAATGCACTTATCCTTTGGTCGACGTCCCCCTAATATCTCCAGCTAATCTTCAGGTAACACAACTGGAAGTTGTTAGCCAGGCTGAGCGCCGTCAAGCTTTTCCTCTTTCAATTGGTGAGACAAGAGAGTATGTAGAAATGCAAGTATGGCTTGATACCCTTTGGCGGCCCAACAAGGAATTGGTATGAGAACAAGCCGCCCTCCTTGACCAAATAAATGATGCTAATCAACAAGCAGGTAATGCTAGGTGGCAGCATGCACAAATGCAGAACACAATCGAAGATGTTCTCTTGTGACTACAAGCTGTGAAGAAGAAACTGAACGTTGAGTGGAAAGTCTGTCAGGAGTTGCAACATCAGTATGAGATGCTGCAACAGGAATTCCAGATTGGACGGTGTTGATGCTATATGGTTAAAATGGAGCAGTTAATCAATGAACATTTTGTGGAGCATGCCAGATCTGGGGGAGTAGTGCAGTTAGTGGTGATTTGGGGGAAGAATGCTATGGATCAGCAATGAATATCCCTCAGGCGTTGTGGTGGACCCTCCCAAACAACACTACTCTTTCCAAGTCCAGTTTGATGGATTCAAGTCCATCTGGCCGGCCATATGATAGTTCACAATGGGGTGGTTACCTTAGTTGCTCCAGAACCAATTCGCCTGCTCCTTGCAGCAGGACCCTAGAGCAAGGCAAAGCTGTTCGAATCAAAAATTACCTCCTTTCAGTTGTGACAGAAATCTACACAGATACTTTAAGCAATTTGAATTTGCCATGAAAGGGGCTTCTGATCAGTGGAAAGTGAAACTGTTGCTGTCCGCTCTAGATGTGGAAAGCTCTGATAAAGTTACCTGTTACTTTCCAAATAGCTTGGTATCCTATGAAGAAGTCAAGCAATTTTTCTCCAGCTGTTCAGGGCGTGACCAAGATGGCCCAACGGAAGGCCGACTTCCTGACTATACAGTTTCACCAAAATGAGACCCCAATAGAATTTGCTGAATGTTTCTCATCAAAAGCACATGTACTACTTGGTGCTAACATTTTATCCGCCGAAGATGTTGGCATAGCGATGATGGAAGCCATCAAACCATATCAGGAACTATAAACATTATGTCTCACGTTTTGGATGGAGATATAGGACTTATTCAAATTATGAACACCTTATGACAACTCTCCGCCACGATTAGTGCCCCTAATGTAGCCCAAAAAACTTAGGCTGTCTCCGCACCAAACTCTTCAGGATATGGGTTGCAGCGACTGAGCTATCAACCGCTGGAACGTATTCGTCCATCATACAAATCAGTGGACCCTTTTCAGCCTATGTACGCTCTGCCAGTTCGTCCACAACCTTGGAACCATACCATCAATTTTTGAACTGGTCCTTCCGCCACAAGCTATATACGTGAACCTTTTATGAATACTTGCTTCCAGTGCAGACTAAGAGAGCATTATGCGGGCAATTGCCCTAGAAAACCACAAGTGTATGCGATGCCAACTGATAAAATTAAGCAGGGAAAAGCTCAAGTGGAGTAGAGACAGGACGCTATACCTCCGCTAAGTCCAATTCACTTGCTTCTAACAATTCCCAAGCATCTCTTCAGGTAGGATTTGGAACTCAATTGGATGATCTGTTATACCAACAGCTTCTGTCAGATACCCCTGCTTCCATTTCAGAGAGTAAAAATTCTCCCCAAGCCCTGAGCTCCGCCAGGACATACAGAAGCCATATGCATGGCAGATCCTGTAACATACCAGAACCAGAAACACGGATCCCTTAACGGACGTTACCTCTTTAGTAGGGGTTAAAGCAGTCATTCCAGTGGAGAAAATCACTAGTGAGTATCCTCAGGTTGGCAAGGGCATATCCTCCTTTTTGAGTAACACAAAGCCCTTGGACGTACATGTAATAAACACTGATGGTTCTTCTTACTCAGAATGCACTTACTGTGACATTTTCGTTCAAAACACAAAAATCCGTGCTATCATAGACATGGAGCCCCTGTGAACATAGTCTCTACCAGGTTGGTGGCTAAGCTTCTGTTGAAAATGGATGTGGACCATCAAGTAGTTTATGGGACTGCGGGGACGCATAGCACTGTGCCTGAAATAGCATATTACACGTTGCCTTTACAATTTGGGTCAGTATGGGCTTCCACTCCAGCGGTGGTTCTTCCAAATAACAACTACGACATGTTAATTGGCGTGGCATTTATGGGAATTTTGGTGTTGTGATAAATATGGCGGAGGAAACACTTAATATTTTAGGACAAAATATCCCGTTTATTATACCTCTTGTGGAATCACAACGGATCTGTTCCGCTCTAGTCAAATCAATCAAGAATATAGCGACGGAGTGATTCCTGTTTGTTATTGATGAATGAAGCGGCGAAAAAGCCCTACCCAACCAGATTTATGAGTACATAGATCCCACTTTGGGCAGCAAGCTCTTTGAGCCTACTATCTGGACACCAGTGCATAGTAGGGACTGAGATTGAAATAATGTCCCTAAAGGGCTTAATAGGGAAATTATGGCGCCTCACCAGCACTCACGGCTTGAACCACATGTGGCTCCAGGGCTACTACTACCTGGGAATGGGGAGGTGAAGGTGCTGCTAGAAAATTTATAAAAGGAGACAATAATGATTTAGTGGCACCAAGTGGTGGCTTACCTACATTTAGTGCCTATAGAGGAAGTTCGCCGTATTCATAATTTTGGCTCATGGGAGGATCTCAGAATACAGACAAGCTCATTGTTCAGCGTATTGACAGTGGTTCCACGGGAAGCACTTACTGGATTATCAGCGGTACAGCAAGGTAATGCTATGGTGCTACTTGAAAAGTATCGAGATATTTTCACATACAATGATCATGATTTGGGGTGCACTCAAGGGGTGGTACATTAAATAGATATGAGGGATCACCCTCCCATTTGATTGCAACCTTTAGATGATCAAAAGAGGTGGAAGATATTGTCTCCAACGAGGTGGATAAACTTATCATGCAAGGGATGCTAGAGCCGTCAAACAGTCCATGGGCATCACCTGTGCTCATTGTAAAGAAAAAAGATGCCTTAAATTGAGAGTTTATTGACTATTGCAAACTCAATAGTGTACAAAAAAGGTTCCTACCCTCTTCCACAGATTGATGACACGTTGGACCAATTGGGTGGGGCAAATTATTTTCTTCCAGGATCTGATCTCAGGGTACTGGCAGATCAAATTGCCATCAGTGGAATGGGAGAAACGTGCTATCATCACTTCAAGAGGGTTATTCTATCTGACTTGCATGCCACAAGGGTTGTGAAACACCCTGTCTACATTCCAGCGTGCCATGGATATGATTTTTATGGTGATTTGAAGCTGTCCTGAGTCTTAGTTTAACTCGATGATATCAATGTGTTCTTGCGGACATTTACAGAGCACCTTGCCCACTTGGAACAAGTGTTCCATCGCCTCACTACTACTAATATCAAAATTAAGCCTCATAAGTGCCATTTCTTTAAAAAACAATTAGAATACCTTGGGTTCGTTGTGGATACAAATGGGCTTAAACTGCAGCCAGCTAATATGGAAGTGATAAGCAAGATGCCTCGCCCAGGTAATAAATGGGATACTCAAGTGTTTCTGGGGATGGTCAGGTACTACTGACATTTCATTCCCAATTTCAGTTGCATTGAGCCCCCTATTTTTGAGTTGCTAAAGAAAAATTCTTTTTTTGATTGGACAGAAAGATTCTAGAATGCTTTTTATGTGTTGTGAACCGCATTAGCAAGCGCACCCATTTTGCAATATCCCAACTTTGACAAACAGTTCATAGTACAAATGAAAGCATCCCTCTCCACTATAGAGGCAGTATTATCCCGGAAGGACAATGATGGCGTGGAGCATCCTGTCACATTTTGTAGTTGAAACCTGAACTTTCATAAAAAAACTACACTGTGACTGAGCAGGAGTGTTTAGCGGTGATCTACGCTTACAAATAGTATTGGGTATATCTAAATGGGGTAAGATTCCAAGTAGTGATGGACCACGCTTCCTTGCACTGGCTGCAGAATCTGCATGAACTGGAAAGACATCTCGCGCGTTGGGCACTGAAGCTCCAGGCGTATAATTTTGAGAATATACACCATCTGTGAGAGAAACATCATGATGCGGATTGTCTTTCCCAGCTGCCAATGGTCGCTATCATGGCAGATTTAGCTGACATAATGTATGAGAAGATGGTGGCGAACAAATACCAGGATGAGCCGCTGCAGGTGATCAAGGTATTAGATGGGCTCAGGGAGGATACTTTTCTATGTGAGGGGGAACTATATAAGCGGATTGGAGACTTGACGCTGAGTTTCCCTAAACCCTCAACTAGACCTTCAATTATTATAGATGCTCATTGGGCTGTAGGACATGGAGGACTGCGGAAAATGCTGAAGATTTTGTGACCCCATTACTACTGGGAGAGCATGCATTATGACGTATTGGAAACGGTTAGTTGTTGCCATCAGTATCAAGTGGAAAAGCCATTCCACAAGAAGTCCACATACCAGCTATGTAAACCCCAGTTCTCCTGACACACTGTTTCCATTGATGTAGTGGGACCTTTGACAACTAGCGCCAATTTATCCAAGTATATAATTGTCACCATTGATTATTTGACTCAATGGGTGGAGGCCAGGGCCATTAATGACTTGGGCGCGGTCACCACAGCCAAGTTTATTATGGAGTGTGTTATACAGCGACACAGCTGCACGCAGTTCATTATAATGGACAGCAGAACCAATTTCACTTCACACATCCTGCTGAAGTTGAACGAGTTGATGATGATCCGCGGGGTTTTGACCACCCCCTATCATCCAGAATCAAATTGAATGGTGGAGCGGGTCAACGAAACCCTAGTGAACATACTCCATAAATTGGTAAAGGATTGATCCTTGGAATGGAGTGCCCTTTTACCTACAGCTGTGTTCATGTATAATATCAGCTATCATTTGTTCACTGGTAAGAGCCCTTTCCAACTTCTGTATGGTCAACATCCAGCTCTTCCTGCCTTGCTTTACTCATGTGTAGAGGAAACTGGTGGTGTGGGCCATCAGCGATATTTAAAGACTCTTACGGATACATTGATCAAGCTGCAAATGGAAGCCTACTCTACCAGTTTGTCCAAGAAGATTCACAATAAGGCAGCCGATCAGAAGAGATGAAGCGGACTTTTGCTGTTTGCTGTAGGAAACCATGTCTTATTCCTCGACCAACACGGATTTGGGTGGAAAAACAAGATCTCCAACATCTGGACGGGCCGTTCAATATAATCAAGAAAACTGGCATGGATGTCTACACTATTAAGGAACCTGCAGGGGGGTCATATTATCAACTGAGTTCATGCAAAGTTCCTTCAAGCATTTAAACAGTAAGAGCCTATCATCCAGTCAAAGGGGGGTGGGTAATGTCAGGAAGTTGATATGACTGGACAATAAGCTAACCATACTGGCATATCAGAGGAGGAATCAAAATGAGTCTTGATATTGATGGAAAAGGTATATGGATAATAATCAATTGCAATTTTGACTTTAGGAGAATTAAGGGGAATTATTCTGAGATTTGATATAAATGAGAGCTTCTAGAAAAGGGAAGACGAATAGAAGACTACCAAGCCGAGGATGCATCCAGCTTGGGGAAACAATATATAAAGAGTCATACAGAGGATTGAAGAAGAGCTCTTTGCCCGTGATTAGGTAGTTGCAGATAAGTCTGCAATTAGTTTAAAATAATAAAGATTAAAATAAGGAGCGATTGCTATGTATATAGTTTATCAAGTTTTATTAAAGTTGGCGATCTTCATATTGTCCAATTTAGTTGCTCAGTGGCTAACACCCTGTACAAACTGACTCAGCGGAATCAAGCCTTTACACTGAAAATCAACAATTTCCCCCCTTGGGACTTGTCCCTTAGTCTTACAAGTTCCCAGGTGGTGCTCTGGAGCCCTTTGGTGCTCCCACAGAGCAATTTGCGTTTTGGCCTATGGGTCAAATATAAGAACCTTTTCCATATGCAAGCGCGCCCATCATTGAGATGGCCACAGTGGTGTTCAACCCTCTGGCTTCTTTGAATTCCGCCCCTTTAAGGGGTATATTGACCTCAGATTCTGGTCTGAGGCCAATGAAATGCAGCAATGAAGCTGTAATTAATTTATAAAAAAATCTCCCTCTCAACTGTTTGAACCTGGCTCCAGGATGAGGCCACTTTGATGGTTCAGTTCACTGGGTTGTCTTTCCACCTTTCCACAAACGCCTCTGCCGTGAGCTCACAAAGGGTTTGGCCATTTACAGTGCAGACCCCATGTTGCAATGTGTGGTTCTAAATGGAGCAGATCGTTTGGCAGGGCCGCACACATTTGCAACAATCCGCATATTTCATTGCAACACCCACCTCACAATTTCACCTCACATGGTGATCAGATCCACCACTGATCACCCATTCTGGGCATGCATCAAGAATGGCTGCGCCATTTGCCCCTTGTGCTTCAAGCTTGATCAATCAAAGCGTAAGTGCCCTACAGCTTCTGCCTCTGCCACTTCTTCCACTCCTCCCTCCAGAGTAAGGTTGGCGACTGGTTCAGCTCACTTTTTTGAATGGAGCTCAATCCTCCACCCCCAACCTCAGCAAATTCTGGCATCACTTACAAGGTAGCAGCCATTCATAACCCAAAAAATTAAAAAATTCTAATAATTTGGCCAGATTACAGAATCCTGAGTTGATGGCTGACTCAGTTTCAGCTGAGTTGCCATGGTCTAAGGCATGTAACCAATCAGCTTCTGCCACTGCCCCAATTATGGTGGCTGGCCCAGTGCTGGCTGAATCCAATCCATTTGAGGCTTTCAAATGGATTGATGTCAATAAACGGCCATACCATGTCAAGCCAGATTTTACTTTGGGGAACTTTTCATTGATCCTCCCAAATTGCAGCCTCACCATTTTTGCCCTCAAAACGGTTTCCATATTTATAAAAATATTATTAAAATGGCAGTTGAGGCTTCAGCCGCTCCTGCCAACACCCTACTTCGCCAGCAACTTCATGGAGCGATGGAGCCCATTGTTGAGGGTATTCCCATCCCCAATTTTCCCCATGATTTTGAGGAAGATGCAAAATATGAAAGAGTGAAGCTCACTTTTAGTGCGAGATGCGCTTGCATCAATATGGTAAAAACTTCTCCTTTTAACCCCAGATTATCCCAAAACCTGCCAGAGCATCAATTATTTTACTCGTATGCCAGCTCTCATCACTTTCACTGAGCATCAACTTACTTAATACGTTGAGGTGATGGGCACTGCTATCCTCATAAACAAAGAAAATCCACAACTATACCTCCTTATGCCACATGTCACTGATGCTCCTACCCTGATGTTGTCCGCCATGCTCCACCAGCAGAAGTGGGCGCTAGACAAAAGTTTCCCCAAAGCTTACTCACTTTCTGTTATGGCTTCCTAGGCTGATAACTTAGGCCATATTAGGAATTATTTTTCTTTATAATGATCCCTTTTTTTGTACCATATGCAAAGTAAGATGCATGGTGGCTCCCCCTTTTGAGTTGAGCACCATTAGTGCTAAAAAACTATGTGAACTTAATCTATAAGGATGATATAATTCTGATAAAGTACAAACTAGTCAGGAGAAAAAGCTGAAAAATGCTGATGCAGATTGACAAGAACTGCAGAATACCATTATGGGCCAGATCTTTGATTATCGTTTTACCAGTAATGCGGATAGTGGTTAACACTTGGTTAACCTTGGAAATTCCTGATCAATTGTATGCAGAGTTTAAAGCATCAAAAGAATTTCCAGGATTGATCCCTAGGCATCTCTGGGGATCTTAATCCCAGCCCATGAGAAATTTAAGTGTTATTAGCCAATATGGGATAAGATCCAATCTGGGTTGGGCAAAAAAACAAATCATTTCATTAGCCCATCTAATCCTGATAATTAAAATTATGAGATTTTATGACTTTGAAACATTGTCCAAAATGTGATTACCAGAAAGTACTTTGAAAACGTCCACAAATTGGAGAACTGCAACCAACTGGCTGTATTAACGGAGTACTAGCAGGAAGAAGTACTCCAGATACATGAAAAGCATCAGATAATATTCACCCAGGATGATCATGACCTCAGATGTGCAACCAAAGTGATCCATAAGGTTGATACTGGGTATACATACATATATGTATGAGGTCAGCTCAAAGATGAAAGCTGGAAAAGCAGTAGTTGTGAGCGAAATTAACAAGCTGGTTGATCATGGATTTCGGTATCATCTTCTAGTTCCTGTTTTGGTCCAATCCTGTTCATAAAAAAGAAGGACAGATACAACTGAATTGTGATTGACTACCATTAGTTAAACAAGATCTCCAAAAAGGACTCATAACATTTTCCCCAAATGGATGATATGTTAGATCAGTCAGGAGAAGCAAATTTTTTCAGCAATGGATCTTAATTCAGGATATTGGCAACTAGAATTTCCAAAAGAAGATCAGGAGAAATGTGCGATAATCACCACACAGAGCTTATACCAACTGAATTGAATACTATAATGGCTTTGTAACATGCCTGCTACATTTAAAAGAATAATGGTTTTATTTTTGGAGAATTGAAGTTTTCATGCATTCTGGTGTACTAGTATGACATTAACATCTTCAGCTGGAAGTTCATAAATCATCTGGAACACCTCAAAGAAGTGCTTATGCAGTTGGCTGCTAATCTGAAGATTAAACGAGAAACTGCCACTTCTTCAAAAAAAGTTTAAATAGCTAGGATTTGTCATAAACTCCGAGGGATTACAACTGCAACAACAGAAAGTATTAGCAATCAAACAGATTTCAGTTATGAAAAACATTAAGTTTGTACAAGTATCCTTGGGGATGGTCAGGTATTTTTGTCATCTATTAAGGACTAGCAAAAATTGCTGAGCCTTGTTCCATTTATTGAAGGAGCCAAATAAGAGATTCAGATGTAATGAAGAAGCACAAATACCATTTGACAAACTATGTTAACATTTGATGAGCAGCCTCATCTTGATATATTTTGATCTCAACCGTCTCTTTATAAATAATTCAGATGCATTATTAACGGCATATGGTGCCATCCTGAATCAAGTTGACGACAAAGGAAATGAGCACCCAGTGGCATATGTCAGTCATAGGATATCGCCTGATGAGAGGAATTGCTCTGCAACAGAACAGGGGTGTTTGGAAGTTATCTACACCTGCAAACAATTTTGAGTTTATGTGCATGAGATGCACTTCAAACTAATTGCTGACCATTAATTCCTGCACTGTTTACATAGCTCAAGGAAACCAGAGGGAAGATCGGCCGGATTGGCCTTAAATCTGCAAGAATATGACTTTGAGATTATCTATATAGCAGGAGCTTCCCATCATAACGCTAATGGATTATCAAGACTGATAACTTTTTATGGCATATCTCATTGAGCTGATGAACTTTTCCATAGAATGAAAAAGAAAAAGATTAGAAGAGACTCCCAAAACCTAGAAATTGCTAAAAAGAGCAATGGAAAAATGGAGATGAAATTTTTAGCTTTACAAGATATTAAATGTAAAAGCTATCCAATTCCAAGGCCATTGGAACAATCAGTCCATAATTCAGGCAGCGCATAAAGTCATCAGACATGGTGGCATGAGGAAAACGCTATACCACATTTGAAAGTACTACTGGGAGTTGTTAAATTATGACGTTGCCAATTATTTATACTGTTGTGTAAAATAAGAGCTGAATAAGCCACATAACAAGGTACTGGGATATCAGCTAGTGCGACCTGGTTTGCTTAAAACATGGTGTCAATCATCTTATGGTAGTGTTGAATGACAGAACAGGAAGAGTGAAATACATCATATTTGCTATCAGCAACTTTACAAGATGGGTCAAATTGAAGGCCTTAATTCATGTAAATGATGCCATTACTGCCAAATTTATACTGGACTAAGTGATCTACCAGCACAGATGCCCTCAGGTTCTAATAAGTGACATTGAAACTAATTTCTCAACAATTGTGATACTAAAATTAAATAAATTAATTGCTATCAGTGGAGTAGTATCTGTACCCTACCATCATGAGACAAACGATCTAATGGAAAGAGTAAATGGTACACTTGCTGCGATGATAAAAATTAGTTTGGGAAAAACCTCCGCCTAAACTATTTATTTGAGTTCAGTTACGTTTGCCTTTAGTATTAGTCACAATACGGCTACTGAAAAATGCTGTCTAAACTGCTATATGGAAGAAAGGCAGAGTTACTGCCAAATTTTATTCAGCGTTAGAACCTACCGCTGGAACTAGCCCCAAACAATATCATGAATCAATTAACTAAAATCCTAATTGATCTGAAATCTTAAGCAATCAACACTAATTTGAAGAAGTGGATACAAGCCAAGAGTTTTAGATGACCAGAGCTGATTGGCGCTCATATAATATTGAGTTGGTAATAGAATAGTATATTCTAATACTCACAGATTTGGCCAAAGAAATAAGTTAGACGCCTTGTGAACTAGTCCATTTGAAGTAATAGCCAAATTGGCAATGGACTCCAATTCAATCAAGAATATCTCAGATGTTTGCATCATTAATAGTGTTCTTAGTACAATTTAAAGTATCAGAATTAAATAAATCTAAGAAAAGAAGGGGAAGACTATTTCAATTATATTATATTAAGATTATAATTTTAATGAATTTAGATAATGATTATAGTTTTGTTTTCCTAAGTGCAATTATAGTTGGAATATGTCACATCTAAACCTCTATGGGAGTGGCGATGTACTTCCAAAGTAGTGGTAAATATCAAGAAACCAGAAAAATGGACGCTTTTTAGGGCTGAGGTTATAGATCTAATGGAATTATGACGAGAAGTAATTGTCCAAGGGATAAAGAAGCCATGATTATCTGGACCTCTAAAACTGTTGTCACCAGATGATCAGGTCAGACTAGTGAATGTGTTGAATTTCCCTATGACGATATTATCCAGTTATCAAAGCAATCTGCCTTGTGCTATTGTGGATGACTTGTGATGAATATCTGAGTTATCAAAATTTGATAGCTATTTATTGGAGTCGTTCTCCAATGATTTATCAGTAGAAAGTTAACGGGACTTGATCCTGGTAATAGCTTATATTAATGGTTCTTCAGTGATGATCTCTGATAATGTCAAGTGAATTTGGTTTATCAACAACCAATTTCTCCATATGGATCAATTGGGTCAGACCACCAATTGATAAGGGTGGTTTTAGTTGCTGAAGCATCTGCGCTTGTTATGTCAGTAACTAGTAGGTGATCTAGGTGAAGCATCCTACCATAAATTATGTAATTGTTCTGTTAACTATTTATGGTCATTATTCCAGAGTGGATAATCTACTGAGATCAGTTAAAGTTGAAGGAACACTTTATTTTAATAGCTGATTTAGGAAGAATTATAATATAGATAACGAGGAGTGTTGACTAGGTGGATTATAAACTGAAGTATAATCCATTGTTGTGGGTAATTTATTAAGGTAAAATTATTGGTAGTGAATGACATAATTTATAAAACGCCAACTGAATGATTGTGCACCGTCTTCCCTATTTAAATCTCCTTAGTATAATTAAATAACAGACTAAAATTGTAAACTTATAAATATTTATTATATATCTGCCTTTATTAAAGAAGTTTGGAGAATTACATTTACTAATCCATTTTTTCATCAATTTAGTAAGAGGATACCTGAGTGAGTTGAGACCACTTATAAAGAGGAATTTATTGCTTTTTGTCTATTATAGTTAGCAACTTTCTAAATTATACCAGAGTTGTTACTTTGTGCAGTAAACTAGAAAGTTTAAACTACCACTGAAATTGGTAATCATTGGTGAATGTCCCCTCCTTTATCTTATCCCTTTATCCATTTATATACTTTTGCTACTTTTCATTTGAGATCTTAAAAAACATTTCCCCTTTTAAAATTTCAATTAATAGGTATAAAACCTTCTCAATATCCAACAAAGAAGAATTTTTCCCTGCATCTACTCTTTCTTGTTTTTCTATCTCAGATTTTATCCCTGCCATGCGGTATCTGATGTTATGAGCCAATTGCCCTACTGCTCAAGCCTACCTATGCCAACTGTGCCAGCTAATAAAATGGACATCTGAGGTCTCATTTAAACCCCAAGTTGTGACCAACCCAGGGTTCCTGAGACATCACAAAACCATCTCTTTTGATACTTGTACAACAGCTAACTCTCTATTCATAAAAGTAAGCCACGGTTATCTAATAATAGATTAGAATCAAAGGATGATTTTGAGTTAGTTCTAATAGCCACCTAGTAGTCCAATTACTTTTATTTTTCCAAAACTACTATTTTTAGCATAATCTTTTTTTAGTACTAGATGGTCCCAATTTTTAGCATAATCTTATCTTAGTCAGCTAAGAAAATTGAGTTATCCTATCTATCAGCACATTACGTTAATTTATAAAATAAATACTATTTAAGAAGACGAAAATATAACTTAGTAAGAAAAATTATTATCTTCAGCTATGATTTATCAAAGGTTTGCTAATTAGAGCTTCTTAACTTATCTTTGTTTGTGAGTAGTCTAACCGTTACTAACCAAACTTCCTTGTTTAAACCTTATATTTTTTAATATGACTCCTGACTATCATAATAGTATTAAAACATATAAGACTAACCTCATACTTGCTTTGACAATATGGTACGCTGTTGTCAGATATCCTTGCTTTAATTGCAATATAGACAATTGTTTACTTTATATAGTCAATGAAGTACATTTCCAACAATCGAGACTTTTTAAGAATGGGATATAGGGTGAATAACTCAATAATTGCCAAAGTTAGAAATCCAAGGTCATTAAAAAAAGGAGTATAAGGCATCTATCTCTGATAACAGTAATTTTCAACCGCTCCAAGATATGTATAATATATTTCCTTTGCATTATTTGCATGTCAGATCTGGGATTAAAATTTGTTTGATTTAATTTTCTTCTTAGAACCAAGAATAATCTACATATTGCAACGCGGCACTGAACGCCTCCAAAACCAAAATCATCCTCCTTGGTCGGTTTCAGAACTGCTGGGCCCCAGCAAGTAGTTCCCAACCTGGCCCATCTGCTCGCCCACATCCACGCCTTACTAACTCAACACACACCTCTCCACTGGTGCTCCCCTTTGTGCCACGTCCTACCATAGGACTGGTACGCCATCTGGGCGTGTGGATGGAGGCAGGTGGATACGTGTCAGCAGTAATGGAGTGCCATATACTGGACAACGTGATGAAGCGAATCGCCTCTCTCAGAGCCCACCCTACTACCCTCACTGGCAGGGTTGTTCTTGCCAACTCTATGCTCCTATTTAAATTCTGGTTCAGAGCCCACGCCATCCCCTTCTTCCCAAGCTTCTTCAAATCCCTGTATGCTTTTCTACAAGGATGGCTTTGGTCAGGCCGCCCTCCACCAGTACGGCTAGAGGTCATGTTTGGCCCTCATCATCATGGTGGCATGGGCCTGCTTGACTTCAAAGCCCATGCTTCCAAGATCCTTGGCACCTGGATCGCGGCTGTCACCGCTCTTACACTCCCATCCCAACACTGGTCCCGCGCGGCCCACTCCAACTTCTCCTGAGCCTTGGGCCTCAACAATCCATCAAACCCACACTCCCTGATGAAATACCTCGCATCACACACATTGGCCACAGGTCCTCACGGGACTAAAACCCACTACAAACGAATCCTACTCTCCATGCAAAGCACAGAGTGGAGAATTTGTATTAGCGGACATACAACCTGAAGAGGCCGCCCATCTCCTCAGTTCACACAAGAGGTACAGGGGCTACCCATCCATGATGGCGTGATCCCCATTCGACCCCAAGTCCTATCCAGGGTGGACTACCTGGACATGATGGACATCCCTTATTCCACTGAGACCCAAAAGACTATCTGGAAATATGCACACCATCCTCTGTTGCAGCCTCAAGTCCGCTCCCATGTGTGGCGCTGCCTGAGGTGGGCGTATCATACAGCTGAGCGATCTAATGCTTTACACTCATCCTGTGTCGTGTGTGGCCAGTATGGAACGCTGTTTCACCGCCTGGAGAAGTGCCCCACCTCTAAAGTAATATGGCGCGAAGTCCAACGTCTGCTAGGCCAGGATCAAACACATCCCTTCAGTCTGTCAAGAGATATGTTTGCTTCATCAATGGCCTCCCCCTCCCACCCTCCCTCCGTGCTCTGATGGTTGCAATCGCCATGTGGACTATCCACACGATTGTCTTGGATGCCATCGCTGGCTCCATCCCCACCCTCCCTGAAGCTGTCCACAGATTCTGGTCTCATCTGGTGGACCACTTTCAAGCGTGGATGTTTGGATATCTCCCACCGCGTTGCCAACAGCTGGTCTCCTCCTGGTTCCCAGTCTGGTTCATCAAATCAGACCCCTTCCTCCACACGTGCTCAGTAGTGGCTACGGCCCCTTCACACGTTCCCTCCCCCTCCCCATAAGTGGCGTTCCCACTGGCAACAAGAGATAGCATCGCGTCTCTGGGGTGCCTCCCCTGGTACTAAGTTTTGTCTCGTCTGAGTCATATTCGGAAGTGTCCATCCCATGGTCAGCCTTCCCCACAATAAATTAATAAAAAAGAATAATCTACATATCCCCAGATTATTGTTTTAATTAAAAACATAATTCTTCTAATTATTGTTTTTGATATCACATAATAAAGCCTAATAAGACATTTTTACTACCTGTGAAGATCTATAATTAATTCTAGTCTATCAAGAGGAAGAATTTAGCCTGTGTTGCAAAAATGCAGCAGTGTGCCCTTGAAACCCACTTTAATTTAATTTCTTATGGTATATCTAAATTATAACATAAAAATATCTATTTGGGTTCAGTTCTTAGTTATTATATTATAATTTATTTATTCATAGGTAATTATAATTAATAAAGGTCCCACAATTTTGCCCCTATCTGATATTTAACTATTCATCAAGTCCTTTTGCCAAAGAACACCTCACCATGTAGGCTGTTGATACTTATCTGAAATCTTGCATGTCATCATAAACATTCTAGAAACAGCTAAGACTCAAAAAGGGTCATTGTAAGTCCAGGGGATCAGCTTCTATGTCTGGACAGTAAGGTATTTCTTAAAATCAAGAAGGGGCCTAAGAAGGCTGGTGTACCCTTCATAAACAAGGGTAATTTAGCTCATGTAGTGGATGAGCAGTGGATCTCAGCCTATCCCCTAAAGGTTATTCCCTTCTTGTCCTTCCTAATACTACAGAATTGTTGTAAATGATTGTAAGTTGTGAAAAAAATAGTGGAAGCCAGAGGCCTTTGACAGCCTCCAAGTTGCCTTCCTCTTCAGCGGCATATTCATAAAAACAGGTTTAAGTCTCTCAAATGTGCGTATAGCAATTTAAAATCAAAATATCTAAAAGGTAAAGATTCAATCTCAGCATACACCTCCAAGTCTTCTGACTCGCCTGAGGGTGTGGTGAGCCCATCTTAATAGGTTTGGGTGTTCCAAAATTAATTGATGAGATTGGAATTGTCTCTACCTTCCTTGCCTGAGAGTGTGCACCACTAGTTCTGCTGGACATATTACTGCCACCCATCAAGATGTGGACAAACTATAATATGATTTTTATTTTTTGATACTGCTGACTCAAGAATGGGTTGGAGTGATCTGGCTCACCTAACCAGAACAGAATATTTTTTAGAACTACATAGTATGTAAATCAATTAGGATTTTACTATGTTAAAATTAGCTGGTCACAATGCATACCCATATTATTTCCAATATAAGGTTATAAGGCAGAAGCTTCCAACAGGTTCTGCTGTCAGTCCAATATTCTAATTTTACAACTATATATAAAAACCCCTCTGATTTCAAGTTTCTGGACTATATAGTCTGAGATTACTATTGTTTGTCATGCTCTCTGATCTTCAGAATAGACTGGGTAATAGTGGCACTTATTACTATGCTGTTGCCCTCAGTTTTGAATGAGGGTTTTGTTAAGGGACACAACTTGGCTTATTTCTAATCCTTGAAGCCATAGAGCACCACACTTTTACCTTGTTGTCTAATATTGTTATAACCCTTTTGCCACTTTCTAAAGACATTTTACTAGGTTATCACCACCCGCTGAAGCAGATTCCTCCATGGTACAGCCCTTATCTCTGAGGCCTACCATCGCTGAACCGCAGTTGTGCCAGCTACCACCATTTGGCTCATCCTTGGAGTACTAGTTACACTTGTCAGTAGTCACTAATCTCCAAATTATCCCGATTCCTTATAAATAAGTACTACTTTGGCTGTCTGTACCCTTTGTATTCTGGTTGTCATTTTAAGTGTCAACTCATCCAGACTTTCATACCAGTCATGGTTTTAACAGCCAGTTCCACGACAATCATCATTACATTATCAAGTTTAAGCACCACAGTTAAACAGCTACTATTAATACTACCACAGCATTTTTAATACTAATAAGGAACTGGCGTGCCAAGGAAAACATAAAAACCATCATGGGTGCTCAAGCACTTGGAAAAGCTTTTCAGGTCACAAGGTACTGATGTTCTGATAGTAAAGGGAATATAAGTGGAGATAATCTATTAGGAAGGTGGTTGAGTGTAATTGGATGTTTAGTTCATGGTAGCTGACCCTTGGCTTTTCTTCCTACTATTGCTGGTAAAAATCAACACAGTAGCCAGGGATGGCATACCCACCACTTATATCAATACTAAAGAGGTTGGCCCTTTATAAAGCTGATGTATTGAAAATGGGGTGCAAATTTCAACTTGTTATAAATAGTTTAGAAAACTAAGGATTTGAAAATTATAATTCCACTAAAACCAAGTCTAAAAATAATCCAACAACTTAAAGATGAAGGTTGTTATATATCATACCTAAGGAATGGGGAGGGCATGTCTTGGTAAAGTTTGGAATGCTTAAAATAATAAAAGCTTTTAATGACCAAACTATTTTATGGTTTGACATTTCATCTCAAGGGTTTTGATTATCTGATATTAGGTTCTGATCCTCCAAAAACTTGCAATCTCAGGATCTAATGTTGCATTTAAGACCTGTTTAAACAGCTTTACTTATTTTTTTGCTATTGTAAACTTTTACATATAAATACCTATCTCCTGAGTTTACCTAAGGTTTTAAGTTCCTTTAAATTAGGGATGCTCCTGAATGAGTAGTTGGTTTGGATGGGTATTTAATATGTATTATAAGCTATTAACATACTTTAAAGTCAAAATAGAACTTCTTGATCTTTAGCACATATTGCTTTGCGGTCTCAGTAATAATTGTTGGATTTTGGCTTAGGGAGATGCTCGCTTGGTGCTTGTTTTCCCAAAATCCAACAATAGGGGAATTATACCACCGATATAATAAATATAATTAAACTTTAGGAACTTGATAACTATGTGTTTTAAAGTTTTTATTAGGCGCCGCAGGGGATAAGCTAGAAGAACGTCCCTCTCAATCTCGTATCATTCAGTATTTAACTATATTGTGGTCTGAGGGAAACTCAATAATAAGTTCAGATTAGCTTAGACTAGCCCCAAAAAGGAAATATGTGAAGTTAGCTTATTGAAGCTTGGAAAACTCACTCTATTTAGGTGCACAATGAATGTGGAGTTATTTTGGGGTAAAATGTAACTGTGGGTAATGACTTAATATGTAAGACAATCACCTTTCTTGAAAAATATTCTACCTGAGGACCCCAGCCACACCTATAAAAGGGGGTGAAACCCGTGTAGGTGCTGGAATGGGACTGGTAGGGGCTGGGGGAGATCCCGCTGATGGACGTCCCATAGTCTGCCCTGAAGTTGGAGTAATCCAACTGCTAAACTTCATGTTAATTTCCCGCAAGAATTTGAGCTAGTATTACCCCAATAAGCGGGGTTCCACCAAGAATTGACCAGAGTCTTTTGGCCGATTTCCTCATTTTTCTTATTATTAAAAATGATAGCATCAACACAGACTAATAAATGTCCAACATTTCCTCTTCTCAGCTGATTTGAGGTCCACAACATTTTTATCTTGTAGCTGAGAGGGCAAATGTCTGACATCACCCCCCTCAAGAATATTGGGGGGAGAATAGGGCCATAGGAACCAGCTATGAACTCAATTAGTAGTAACTACAGTAGCACGGGATTTGATGGATACCTCCTCTCCTCAATTGTAAGTGACTACAAAAGGGCCTTACCATGTGGACCCGAGTTTCTCCCTCCTAGGTTAATATAATTGTGATAATAAAGCACCAAGTCAGATACTTGGAAGGAAGGAAGAGGGGCCTGGAGCTCATTAGCGGCTTGCCCTCTTTTGTGACAGTCTTGGCCAGATTGGTCATAGCCTCATATTGTAGCTGAATGATGTGCTGAGACAACTTTCTCATGGCTTGTTCAGGGTCAGTCCTATCAGTGAAAATGTCTTTTGCCATTAATGCTGGCACCCCAGGTTCCCGTCAATACAACACATGGAAAGGAGACATCTTAAGGATCTGGTAGTAACTGATGCGGTAGGCCATGAGGGCATTGGGTAAGTACTGATCCCAGTGAAGGGTATGAAGTGGCCATTTTCTGTAAGATAGAAACCAGCCTCCCATTTGCACTTTCCACGGTGCCATTGGTTAAAGGGTTGTAGGGGTCAGAAAAGAGCTTTTTCATGCCATAGAAGTCGTGAGAATTTTCACCACTTGGGAGGTGAAGTTTTTACCATTGTCACAAAGCAACACTTGGGGGCAACTGTGTCAGGTAAAGATATACTGGTGAAGGAAAGTGGCCGTGAATTTTGCCATCTGATCTGGGATAGCCACTGCCTCGACTCAATTGGTAAAGTTATCAATTCCTACCAAGATATATCGATTTCCACTGTAGTTTGGGGGAGAGGGCCAACCACATCGAGACTTATTGTGTGGAAAGGCTGTTGAGGGGTGGTAGGCTGATATTGATACTTTGTTTTATGTTGGATTACTTTTACATTTTAAACAGGCATCCAAGATTTAATGACGGTCTCCATAATTCCTTCCCAATCGTGGCGTTCTTTTACTACTCATAGATTTTCTGCACTCCGATATGCCCTAGGAGGTCATGAAACTCCATAATGACAGGTACTCGCTCTAAGGTTGGAGGTAGGGTAACCAATTCACCCCCGATTCCTTGGATAAATGGCCATTATCCACCTTCATGTTATGGGAATGGCAAGCTAGCATCTTCTGAACTGGTTCGTCCTCATCCTCCCACGCATCAGGGTTCATTAGAAGATCATGTAGCAGCTCTGCTTCACTATTATCTAAGTGAAGGATGGGCAGCTGAGTCAATCCATTGACATTCATGTGGCTCATCCCAGATCGGTATACAATGGTCATATTATAGTGCTGGAGCTATAAAGCCCAGCGTGCCAACTGCCCGGTGGGATCCTTTATATCTTGTAAACACTTTAAAGAGGCGTGGTCGGTAATCACTTTTAAATGAGGTCCCATATAAGAAAGAGCGATAGTGTTTAACAGCAAGCAAAACGTCCAGGCATTCCTTCTCAGTGATTCTATAATTGCGTTCTGACTTTGAAAGCATCTTGCTGAAATGTGAAACAAGGTGATCAACCACATGCTCATCCAGTTGGGCCAAGATAGCTCCAACTGCATAATTGGAAGCAGAAGTAAACAGCATAAAGGGTTTACTATAATTAGGGTGACACAGTATTGGTCGTTTCTGCAGCAGCTTTTTTAACTTTTCTAAAGCAGCTTGTTGTTACACTCCTCAATAGAAAGGGGTGTTTTTAGTTAGAATGCGTAAGAGGGGCTTACTGAGCTGAGAGAATTTGGGGATATATTTATGGTAGTACACCATCATACCAAAAAACATCTACATATCATGGAGGGTTCTGGGGGCAGGCATCTTGGATATCGCCTCAACCTTATCTTGGAGAGGCTGGATCCCATCTGAGGAGATGGAGTGACACAAGAAATCCAACTTCTTTTGGAAAAATGTACATTTGGAGGGCTTCAGCTTAATGTGAGAGGCCCCAAACGTTGGAAAACTTTCTTTAAATAAGAAAGGTGCTCATTAAAGGTTTGGGAGAAGATATTGATATCATCTAGATATAATCTTGCAACTAAGCTTTAAAACCTGCAATATGTGATCCATTGCAAGCTGGAAATACATGGGCACATTGCACAATCCTTGTGGTAATCGGGTAGGTTGTAAAAAACCCTCACTGCAGATAAGCGCACACTTTTCCTGGTCTTGTGGAGAAAGGTCCATTTTCCAGTATCCGCTAGCCAAGTCCATGGCAGAAAAGAACTTGGACCCAGAGAGTTGGGCCAGCACATCATCAATTCGCGGGTATGATTAGCTGTCCTTCTTGGTGAGGTCATTCAGCTTGTGGTAGTCCATAACTACTTAGTGTCCACCATTGTTCTTTTTTTCAATAACATCGGGGATGACTAAGGGCTTTGTGACAGCAGTAGCAGCCCTGCGTCCAGTAACTGTTTAAGCTTCGTCATCATCTGGAGCTCCTCAACTTTTTATTTCTGATAAGGCTTGGATTGTATAGGATTGGCATCATCAACATCAATGGAGTGGCATCAGCCCTTCATATGCTCATAGTACATATCAGATTTGGAGAAAATATCACTATATGACTCCAGTAAGGAATCAACTTTATTAAGTTCATCAGGAGTTAGATCATCATAAATATGAAATTTGGGCAAAGCGCATATCATTTGGCCAGTGGGTAGTTCCATATCTAGCATAGACCCAATATAATGGACTTGGTGGATGTTGTCAATGGGAAGCAACAGGTTTTTCCAATCTCTTAATGCTTCTTTACAACCATGTCCTTGTTAGTGAATTCCCCAGCAGAAGATTAATAGGTCGCTGGTAGGCAGGGTCTAGGATACCTGGTAACACCCAAGGTTCCAAAGGGCTTATTCCATAAATGCTTATTAAGTGCAGAAGGCAGTTGTGGGGATTTTTAATAGTAATTTTAAGGTCTATCACCTTTTGTTCACCCGTTTTGACTACTTACTCCTCTGACGCATACAATGGAATGTCCTCTGAATCATCTACAGAGTCAGGCAGCCTTTTATTGTTTCTGCCCGATGTGGTATATGTAAGGGTGAGGGTGGAAGAAGGATACTCAACTACTCATGTATATTACTTCTTCTTAGGCTCATCATTTGTAAATACTAGATGAACTTCATAATTTAGAAGGGAGAAAAATCCCTGTTTCATATTGATAGATCTGTCATACTCAATTATAAAGTGCTAATGATTAGGTCGTAGGCGTTATTGGTTAATGCCACAGCAGGGGCAGCCAGTAGGTGTTTCCCAATATGTATGGGTAAAGAAGATCAGGCTCTGATAGCTCTCATATTGTTAGGCCCAGAAGTTCCAAACTTTTGTGAATAGTCAAGGTCAGGCGCCAGCTTAATTTTACCTATGAGATTTGATGAGATCACGTTTACTGGATCACGCATATCAAGGATGGCTAGAACGCGCACCTTATTGATGACAACTTCTACCTTAGTTATTTTGTTACCAAATGTAGTGGGAGTGCGAGAACCTCCTTGACCGGAGAGTGGAGGCAAGGCGCTGAGCCATCACAGGGTAGTTACTTCAATAGATTTGAGGATATAACCCTGCTGGGTGGATTGGATCACTGAACTGATAAGCTGATCAGCATCACTAGCGGTATCAATCACCTCTGAAAACCTCAACAACTGTTGAAGATAAGTTCATCAGGGTATTATGGCTACATCAATTCGTTCAGGCCTCAAACTATTCAGAACCTGCACTTCCATTGGAGCTCCCAAAACATAGTAGCCTGCGTCTTCACCACCCCCTTCAGACTCATCATTAGAGGGATTTCCAATGCACCTCAACGAGTTACTAAGAGGAGGCGGAGAAACAGATTAATTTCTTCACAAAAAAGGAGGGCTTTGTCACTCTCATCTACCCGTTTGCCTTTTGAAGGGAGCAACGAGGCTGTACTAACTTTTGGGGAAGACGTTGGAAGTGTAATAGCTTTGACGTTTGCCTTAGGAGTGATTGGCTTGGGCTGCCCCATAACGGCAGGTTTTGAACTAGAGGCAGCTGAAGTTGAGGGTGAGGGGGCTTGAGGAAGTGGCTTAGGTATGTGTAATGCGTTATTCACCCTTAGTAGACCATTCAGAAAGAGAGAAACCAGGCAAAGTGATAACTGACTTCACCGGCTGAACATCTAAACCTGAAGCTACAGGCGCTGCCCCATAACTGCCAATATTTCCTGGCTATCCTCACATGGGGAGGAGTAGATTGTCGCTGCAGTGCTGCAGAAGCTGAGTTCTATAGGGATACAGCCATGGAAGAAGCTGTAGGGGTCAGAGTTGGTTCTCGCTTTGGGGCTTTTTGCAGAGGTTCAGGTTCATAGAAGTCAGCCACTGCTAGAAATGCTTCTTTAGTATCTTGTACCATTTTAAAGGTATGCTTGACTGCAGAGATATGCATTGCTAAAGATGAATAAGATTCCAAGCTAGCCACGATAGCTGCAATAGCATCATCTAGTGGAAGCAGTTTGGCTAGCAGAAGAGGTGAGCTTTGCTATAGAATTGCTCAACAAATGAGGGGATCGATTCTCCCTCTTGCAGGCTAAGGCACATAAAGGCCTGTTTTTGACGTCGTAAACTCTGTTGTGAACCAAACTCTTCATCAGCGCTTGTTAAACCTCCATCCAGGTGGTAAGCGTAGCCATTTGAGGAACAATAATATCCTGAGCCATCTGAAATTAGCAGGGAAGGATAAACTTGGTTTTTTGTAGGTCAGTCGCTCTTTCCATTGCAAACTTGTAAACACAAAGGAAGGAAGCGATATTGCTCTCCACCAGGCGTGAACTTATCTTTAAACGAAGGTTTAAAAATATTAGGGGAGGGCCCTTTAGGGCCTTGCGGAGAGTGCTGCTCAAGCCTTTTGAGATGAGCCAAAGCACTGGCTAGTTGGTTTTCCAAAGAAGCTATCCATAGTTCCAGAATAGTTACCATAATTTAAATAGTTTTTGTGGTATACAGGGTCCCCTGTAGTGAGCACCACTTGTTGGATTTTGGCGTAGGGAGATGCTCGCTTGGTGCTTGTTATAAAATCCAACAATAGGGGAATCATACCACCAATATAATAAATATAACTAAACTTTAGAAACTTGATAGATATGAGTTTTAAAGTTTTTATTAGGTTCTGCTGGGGATAATCTAGAAAAACATCCCTCATTAATCTTATATCATTTAGTGTTTAACTGTATTGAGGCTTAAGAGAAATCAATAACAAGTTCAGAATATCTTAGACTAATCTGAAAAAGGAAATTTGTGAAGTTAGCCTATTGAAGCTTGAAAAACTCGCCTCATTTAGGTGGAATGATGAATGGGAATTATTTTGGGGTAAGATGTAACTGTGGGTAATAATTTAATATATTTTAGACAGTCCCCTTTCTCAAAAAATATTTCACCTTGGGGGACCCCAGCCAAGCCTATAAAAGAGGGTGGTCCCCATGTAGGTGCTGGAATGAGACTGGTAGGGGCTGGGGGAGATCCCGCTGATGGACGTCCCATAGTCCGCCCCAAAGTCAGAGTAATATGACTGCTAAACTTAGTGTTAATTGCCCACTAGGTATTTGAACAAGAGTTACCCCAATAAGTGGTGTTCCACTGAGAATCACCGGGGACTTTTGGTCAATTTTCTCATTATTATTATTAAAATTGATAGAGTCATAATGGACTAATAAATGCATAACATTTCCCCTTCTCAGCTGATTTGAACCCACAACATTTTTATCTTTTTATCTGAGAGGGCAAATGTCTAACAATAATTATTGCATTTCCAGTAGATAGCTGTCTATCAGTGTATATGGTCCAGTGAAAGGTTGCACTGGATCTAGATACCACTTATTTATTAGGAAGAAGATATGAAATTCCTGCCACTCATTGTAATTTTATAACTAATAAAACAATGATAAAATTTAAATAATATCTCTTTATTTTTGGTAGAGTCTCATAACCACAGTATCAGGAATTTTTGTCTAATCTTTTCTACGTTGGCAGAGCTGCACTAACAGCTAGTCTTCTCAAGTCAACTCTCTTATTACTCCTATTATTTATGGCTATATCATTGCAGTTCCTATATTGATAACTACAAACGCCCATCTGTCTCTATCCAAGTTCCTGATTAATTTACATAATTTTTGGCTATGCTTTGGGGTCTGCAAACTTCGATGTACTAATTATTTTTGATATTTAATTTGATAGTGAGGCTTCCATCAGTTTCAAATAGTTACTATATACTGTAAAATTATGAAAAAAGCTGACATTTGCTGATATATTTCTAATATAATAAAATATACAGTCACCAAAATTAGCAGATAACCATTAAAACAATAGTTCAAGCTCATTGCTTTATAATATCGTGGTATGTCAATTCTTACTCTTTACTCTGCAATAGTATGTTTAGGCACCAATTTTCCTTTCACTGGTAAGATGCAAGCGATATGTTGGTCATCATGTTAGTACATTTGCTAATTTACTCAGCATCTTATTTTTAGATTAATAAGTGATGATAATATTTTTGAGTTGAACTCTTTCACATCCCCAGCTTCCCCAGTTCCCCCGCTGTAGATATTGCTCTAAAACTAGTTGCTCAAGACCCTATCCCAGGAAGAGCTCCTTCCAGAGTTTGTTAGCTAACTAATATTTTGTAAAGCTTCCTTAAATAACAACTTTACTTAATTATGGAAGTGTGAGAAGCCTCAATAGAGCTGTCATTCCATAGGAAGTGCTTATCATTACCAGCTGCCTTGATTGCCTGGAAATGCCTCCAGCCATTTCTCAGTGTGAAGAGCAATTCACAACCTCTTGCTTTTTATACACTGGGTCCTTATTAGTTGCTTGGGGGAGACCCCTCACATGACTGGTCACTTTCACTTGCTGTTTGTGAATTTCCAAGATAATTAACTCAACCATATACATGCTGGGGTGTCTGCTGCATTTCAGGATATAAATGAAGGCAATCCAGAGATGTATATCCCATTAATGTCCAAAAACGATAACTTTTACTCTTCCCCTTGCCTATCAAGCCTCATTCTGTATAAAATTGCTGAATGAGCAGCTATATAATGGCTTTGGACCAACTATTCCGTTGATAAACCTCTTCCAGTAGTCTACCTCAGCATGTATAACTTCTTTATTATTTGTCTGGTGCTGAGCACATCTTTTTCTATATGGCAGGGATGCAACTGCCTTCTCATTGTCCACTTTGTTTGTATCACCATTTGTCACATGTTCTTATATCATGGCAGTCAGCGACTGAGATTGCAAGGTATTCTCCTGGTTAAACAAAAGTACATCCGTCATAAATGCTGAGCTGCTATTCAGCCTTTTTGACATGCTGGCCAATGGGCTCCTAGTTCTTGTTTGTCTGCTGATCTGCCCATGGAGGCCTAATCCCCCTCCCAAAGTGGATCATCCACTGAGCTGTTGCCAATGGTGCCACTCTCCCAAGTTTGAGCCTGTCTTCATGCAAGAAGAAGTAAAGAAAATTAGGACAGCCAAGTCATCCAAGAAACATAGATGAAAGTCATTGATTGAACATACTGTAAGTGGTTGTCACAGGAAGTGAATAGAGGAGGGCAACAGTGGCAAAGATATTCTTGATGTGAAATGAAAATATATAGATCTGCTGTTTGCTTTTTGCTATTAATTTAAAATTAGTATTATAATTTATACATTATTGTTATTATTATAATAAAAAAAACTTATTATAGTTCATTAGATACATTTGTTTTTATTATTACTGATTTCGTTATTACTATTTTTGGTTCTTCTTTTTCATAAATTAGTTATTTTTTATATATTCATAGGAACTTAATATTCATGCGGTTAAAAACCCACGCATTTAAGCTACTTTACTGTTTAGACGTTGGCGGACATCTTTTCATAAACTCAAAGGGTCAACCTTATGGTCACCAGTTGACCACTCCAAATGAACCAATGGCTGTTTTGATCTAACATACATTAAAATATCTCAAACTGATGCAAATTTGGCTCATTGTTGTTGATTGACATTGTGGCCCTCACTTTTTTGTTAAACTTTTATAGAGTAGCATTTGATTAAAATATTGATCAACATGGATGTTAGATTTAACGTGTAGCACTGTAACCAAATTCTGGTGGTGTCCTCTATGCAGGAATAGAGTAACAGTGTCAGGGCTGGTTGTTTTTCATATAGTATCTGTGAGAGGCTCTTTCTGGTCATGTAATGATACCAGATGTTGTACGCAAACATTTTGGTGGAGAGGAGGAGGGCCATTTATGGTTAATATGTTGCTTTCTTCCTGAAGATGTTCACCAAGGTTCCAGTGACATGCTCAATGTGTGGCATTGTACTCATGGTGATATGGCGTTGTTAGTGCTATGTGGACTGCTATTAATTTGTTAAAGGTGGGTAGTACATAAAAAGTGAAAATTACCCATTATTAATGAGAATAAATTAAGGGCAGCAATGCCATTAGATGATACGCTACATGATAAACTTGGAGGTAGTCACAGCTCTTAGGTCCTAAATTAATCATACTTCTACCCATTTTGGCAAGTGGTTTATCACCACCAGTGATGTACTTGGCACACTGCTCATAAGTAAGGGTCTCGTGATGTCAATGGATACTGTATGCAACGCAAACTGGGGCTTTATTAGTTGGTATAAAGTCCCATTAAGAAAGTTTCTCCACTTGGCATTGGTAGCAACAAGAGATTGTTGAGGGCGCCAAGTTCATCCTCTTTCAGTATTATAGCGGTTTAAAAACTCTAGCGTCTTTCACAACCCTCCATTTCCTACTGCTTTGTGAGCATTGACAGTTGTATTAGTCAGTCCCAAGGTTTTAGAATTTAGGCTGAACCCAATGATTTTTAGAATAATTTGTCATTCATCCAGAAAGTATTTTCTCCCTTCTCCTCCAGAACTTGCATTACTTGTGGCAGCTTATCAAACTAGTTTTCAATGATCATCCTGTAATTAATAAGATCTGAAAGTTCTTCAATTATGGTAACAGTTAGTAGTTTCAATAGACAGTGTGCATTCTGGTGTATAGCGCCATGGCAGGGGACAATCTTAGAGTTGTAGGCTCAAAGCTTGAAGCACATCGAGATAGACAACCTTCTGGTTCCCAGAGATTCTGTAACCTGTGTAGGGGATACATGATTGGTCTCAACTTTAGATTCAATCCATGAGAGTACACTAAAGCTGATTAGCACGTATCTCTTGACTTAACATTCCTGTTTGGTGATGGTATAGTACAATTATTTTGACATCTAGGCTTCAACTGCTGTAGAAAACTGGATGCTCCATGTCATTGTTGTTTAGTTGTGAAAGTACTGCTTCTACGGTGGAGAGGGAGACATTAATATGTATGATGAATCCTTTTGAAAGTTTGTATATTGTAGCACTGGGGTATTAATTAGTGTTGTCCTGAAAGCGGTAAAGTAATGCTGGCACTAAAAAGTCTATGTGAACGCTGCATCCTAATCTAAAAGTCCAATAATGTGGTTCTATGGTACAGCTAAAGTTATGATATAAAACATTTATGGTACTGGACACACTCAAAAATCTCATACATTGCATTTGTTACCTAGTTTATTGTTTTTTTAATGGCTTCTATTTTGGCTGGTTGGGGTATTAACCCAATGCGTCTATTACAAATCCACGGTACTCCAGTTGTTTCTAAGAAGTTTCATTTTTGGGATCATATATACTTTGGCAGCAGTGGGATGATAGACACCTCCTCTAGGTGTTCTAAGTGTTCTAAAGAAGTCTAAGAGAAAATGTCTATGTTGTCCAAATAAATAAGTAAACAAAATATGAGGTATCCAAGGATGGTGACTATACTGTTGTAATGTTTACAGGGCGTTTCAGAGCCCTTATAGAATATGAGTGGTCTGGAATAACCTGTAATGGAAGCGGCTAATGAAATTGAGATTGGCCTGCCAATTGGGGCGCATGAACACCCAGAACGTTGTGGCATAAACGTCCATATGACCTGGTAAAGGGCGGTAAGAGAAATGATTATGAAGCGGCGACTAATGACCACTGTCACTATCATTCCTATCAATAATTAAGCTGTGGCCTTAACAGTGACAGTAAATTTTGCTGCAGTTAGCTTCTTTGGGCCCATGGAGGGTCCCAAATTCGCAGAGGTGCAACAGTTATTGGTTGTGGTGAGGTTATTTAACCTCACCAACGGGAAAAATGATCTCCAATATCAACAGTACATCTTGACACCAGAGGGCGTCCAAAAAAGGGCACATCTCCAAGAGGCACTAACTCAATATCCCCATTTGAGAAGAAAAAGCATCAACATCTGTTAATAACCACTAAGGCTTAGTCATTGTGCAGCCTCAGGAACATGACACCTGGTAGCAGAAGCAGAAAGTTGCAAAACTATAACTAGAAAATTAGATTGGAAATAGAAATTGTTTAATAAACAAATTTTTATGAGAATTGAACAACAATAATACCTTTAAGGGACAGTTGTCTTAAGTAATGTAGAGCTCAGGGAATAAATGGACTTTCATAAACTGAGGGTAGCTTGATCCTAAACTGATTCCAGTGAAACAAGATTTTGCAACTAACTTAACACCAAATTGACCTTCTGATTCCAGCAACGCTTTCTCAAAGTTCACCAAATTTCCCCTCCTGGCGGGATTTCACTTAGCAAATCAGTGACAATTCGTCTAGCAGTGACTGGTTAATCCATGGCCGTGCCGCATAGGGATGGTCACATTTATTATTGAAAAGATTTGCTGCCATCAAACCCATTGGGTTAACCTCCCTCCTTTGGTTTAATGGAAACATCCTGGTGGGGGTTTGAACCTGATTGTACAGAGACTGGCTTAATTCCACTGCATCTCAATTCATTATGTCTTTTGGTCCCCTTGGTGGAACCTGAAATTATTATTGGGGAAAGATGCCCGCCACTTTCCCTCTGGCGGCAGCCTCTCACCCCGCCACCTCCACGCACACCCCCCTGATATGCTGTACCAGCTCTTGGGTGGTAAAGTAGGGGTGAAAGGGGTCAACTTTGAGGGGGTACGTCATCACCTACCTCTCATCCACCACATGGGCTAATTTGCCCTGGGTCATGAGAGTAACGACCACATTCCTCACCCCCTTCTTTGTGCGGAATAGGAATTCCATGAAATTGAGGCTCAGGGGGTTCTCTTTCAGACATACATAATCCCTATAAAGTGATTATTACGCAAATCTATTGTTTGGCTTCTGGTAACTTGATTTTTCAATATTCTGAGACCAGGTCTATAGCAGAAAAGTATTGGGCGCTTCCCATATGGATTTATACATTAACCTATTGGCATTAGGTATAAATCCTTCATTTTGATGTTGTTTAACTTACAGTAATTTATCAACACATAGTTTTATTCTCCTTCTCCTTAACAATTAATACTGGCGGATCCCTAGGGCTTTTTTTGACAGCTTTGGCATCCCTTGATTTAACAAATTTACAACCTATCAAAAAGCTGCTTCCTCTAAAACAAACAAACAGAAGATCAGATGAAAGCAAAAGGTGCATGGTCCCTGTATCTAATTGGTGGATGACACTGTAAGCTCAACCTATGTTGTGGTCATCAATCACAAAAATCTCACAAGGTATTTTGTAAAAATCTAGTACGCGGTCTTTCTAGTCTTTGGTTATCACATTAGATTTTCCCTGAGAGCCATGGTAAATAGGATGGTCAGAGTGTTTCTTTCAAAGCAAATTTTTATAGAAAAACTCAATGAAGACCAAGGGCTTTAATGATGGGGATCAGGTTTAATTAGGCTATCACCTAATGATATTGTAACAACAGCGGCCCTTTCTGCAGATATATTATTAGCACTTTTATATCTCTGTGCCCTGTGATATTATTCTCGGGACACATGAGGCTCTAAGAGTGATTGTTGTCATGGTGCAAATAAATCACTATATAGTCCTTTAGGTATGTCCACTTTGAGTTTAATTTCAAAGTGACTTGATGATAAGATGGTATTAACATATTGCAAGAAAAGCATAAGATTAATCTTTTGTACTCATGAATTTGGTTAAGAAAAATTTAGTCTTTTTATATCTCATCAATAATGCGCAGAACTATTCTGTCACAGTATGCAAGGTTGACATAGGAAAGTGTGGGCAGGGTCCTTGGTGTCAGGAGTTTATCTGTAACACTTGCATTCCCGGAGAGGTGGTGAAGAAGGGCCCTCCCCACACCCTGGGAACAACCTAAAAATAAGAGGGGAAACAGGGCACTGCAAAGGAGAACGGTGCACAAAGGCCCCAGGGAGATGGTGTATTAATTTTGCTATTTATAGACCTTGTGAAGGTCGGAAACTGTACCAAACAAATTAACATATTTAAAAATTTAAAAGGAATGGGGGTTTATTATAAGCCATATGACCAACAAAGAATGTTGGTCTTGAGATTCATTAATAAACACTTGAGGGAGAACCATTATCTATCAGGTGAGGCACTGCACCCAAACAAACATATAAACGCAAATTACCATCAGTTGTTTTACTGTAGTTTGAGTAAGCCTAAAATTGAGTAATTGACTGTAGCTCCATACCTAGATTTGGTAATAAATTAAGCTTAATGGGTCTCAAAACCCTGTTCTCAAATTTACTGTAAAGTCCCGTCTTAACTCTAAATAACTGGTGCATTATAACGCCACAAATGTAATGCTCATCCAACAATCACGTGCACCTCCAGAACCAACTTAGACATACTGTGACGGTTGTGGGTTTCCCTCAACATCACATTGCCCTGATCTTTGATAAAATAGGACAAGCTGATATGAAGGATAGAGGGTTTGAGAGGGCATTGGTCTTGGTTAGACCTCAAGTCAGAACTGATACTGGGGAAGGACAGCGGTTAGAACTTTCTTCAGGCTTGAGGTTGAACCAAATGGTTTTGAAGTGGGTGGGTTCTAGGCTATAGGTGAATTCGAATCAGAATTGACTATTCTTGGGTGTTGTGGCTCAGCCACTACGGAATCCAATCTGTCCTAAAACAATGGGGATTTTCTTACAACATATTTCAAATTGCATAGTGTCAATCATGATGGATGAGCTTGATCTATGCTTGCAGCAGAGAGCTATAAGTGAAGAAACTTGAGAATGGGAGGTTCTCTAGTTCCGTTTTCTATCAACTTGCCTAAAAAATATCCAATAAAGCCACTCTTGAGCCTTAATTTATTTTTATTGTTATCTTACAAGGTTTATATTAAAATATGTAGTCTAACAGCGGCCATGATTGGCCTATACAAACAGGAGGTGAATTTTGAGAGTGAGTTTGGAAAGGCTATTGTCTCCCTATACATCTTGTCTTGGGGTTAGGGCATGTTGCTTGGGGTAAGCATACTAGCAACTGTCCTCCAATGGGGTGTTTATCCAAAGAGCCTGTAGCGCATGCACCAGAAGAATGGTTTCAGGGACCTTTTCCGCCCTTTGGTAGTTGACATGGGTCCTGCTTCGCAATTCCTTCATGGTTCATTGGAAGGAGCCGGTGCATTACATTAAATGGAACTCATTTACTTTCCTGCCATTGTGGTGGCAAGCAAAAGAGGAGCCAAGAGAAGTTATGTTTCCTGTGTGGTTTCGCCAGATTGTGATGCTTTATATGGTGATATTTTCAGCAGAGTGATTGCTTTGTGAGGTATACTGGGTGCTAAAGTGTACGTCCCAGAGTGGTGGGAGAGTGACAGGACCGTTGAAGACTGGAGAAAGAATTTTATCATTGCTAAGTTCAGAGGAGTTGGAGATGATCCATCAAACTTTTGGCTGGGTTCAGTTTCAAGGACGGTCGACAAAGGATACAGGGCTAAAGATCATTCGCTTTACAGTTGAGCCAAGTTTTGGTGACCTTTCCAGTAAAGCTTTCAAACTGGGTACGTGAACTTTTGGAGGAGTAGGCGGGGTTGCCTGACTCAGCAGAGGAGTATTTGGACTTTATTGACAGAGCGGAGTGTCCCAATGAGGCACAATATTCAACTTGGTCAGCGTTACTGCAGTGCAGTCAGGGGAGGAAGTCTGTGGAGGAATATGGTCGGATGTTCCAGGCACTGGCCAAAGCAGCTAAGGCGCCAGAGTCCCACCTTCCTCTCATGTTCTGTCCAAATTTGTAGACTGATTTGTAGTTGGCAATGGCGGCAGTGCAGCCTGCGGCAACGTTGGAGGAAGAGGTGGCCTTAGCCTTGCTAGTGGAGCGGCAGGTGGCCTTAGATCAAGCTCGCCAGGAGTAGATGCAGTTCTCAGGTAGTTCCCACGGGAAGAAGGCAATTAGACGAGCAGTTTCAGAGCCCGTGCACAGCTCAAAGAGGTTCAGGTACGTGGATAGGAAGGAAAGTTTCAGGGGGAGCCTGGGGAGGGAGGCAAATTGCTGAGTGTAAAGATAATCGAGGTCCCCATTCAGATCCCTGAGGCCCCAAAGAAGAATAATGCTCCTTATTATTTTCACAAGAAACCAGTAAAGCCAATGTCCCATAATAAAACGCTTTGTTCATTTTATTCATATTTTTCCCCTGTAGAAGTGTGGGAAGGTCCTGGAATTAAGGAGTGTGGAAAGGTCCTGGATCTGGTGGACGCTGGGGCTGATAAAAGTTATGTGGATGAGGAGTGGGAAAGAAAATGTGGATTGCCGTTGCAAAAAGATGGATTTGTGTTGTTAGCGAATTCCACCAGGAGGACTGTAGTCTGGAAGGTGAAGACCAAGATCCTGTTGATACAAGGCCTGGATGAGCTTAAAGAAAAATCTCATTCTGTGGCGCATTAGCCTCACTTAGTGGTGCTGGGATGAGTGGTGGCACTATTTCCATCCAAATTTTGATATTATGAAGGGAAAAGTGCTGTTGTCGCCTGGGGGCTCAGATGTGTAGGAATGGGAGTTCTTGTCCCAGGGGTCATCAGTGAAGCGTATGGGGGGATAATCTTTAATTGAGCCATTGGATGGTTTGTCAGAGGAGTACCAGGATTTTGCATTGGTGTTTGAACCAAGAATGAGGCACCCTCTCTGCCTACAGAGGACTTTGCATTTAGCTTTCATTTCAAAGATGACTCAGAGTTGCCAAGGAGATGTCCAGTTTATCCATTGAATCCTTGAGCTTGAAAGACTCTTGATGAATATGTCCATAAGTTGCTAGATTTGGGGTTGATTGTGCCGTCCAAATAGTCTGTGGTTTCACCAGTGCTGCTGGTGCCAAAGGCGAGTGAGGAGCTACGTCCTTGAGTGGACTTCTGGCAGCTCAATGTGTTGACAGAGCTTAACACTTATCTG
>JAKSZP010005743.1:0-70012 GCA_022478985.1 Massospora cicadina | reverse complement strand
ATCCTATCTTGTTTTGAAACAAGAGTTGATACCTTTTAAAGATAGATTTTGTAGAGAAATTCTCTCTTTTTCTCTATTGATACTCTTATTCATATAAACTTTCATTGAGTCCTCTTTGGCCAAAGTTTACTAAAGAGCACCATCTTTGGATCTAGTAATTGGGGAAAGACTCTCATAGTTGAACAAATCTAATAGGCATCACCTTTAGGTTTGTTACAATTATACTATAATAAAACTCTTGTCACTATAAGGAAAAGTTATAAGAAAGTCCTGCATAGAAAAATGTTTAATTAATGATAAAAAAAAGTCAGTACTATTATATGCTGCATACTGATAAATATATAGTTAAAAAAACTTTTTTCATGATAGACCGCTAATCCACCCAAAGTTTTCTAATTTACTTTATACCACTTTGTAACCCTTATAAATTAAGGTCCTTTAACTAAACATCATATTTATGTAAGAGTTCTGACACCTATCTGGTAACTTCTCATCTCTCTTATTTAGTAGAGATTAACGAGCTCAATTTTTAAAAGATATAAGGTACATTATTCTCTTATCTAGTAGTTTACTACCTTTACTTATCTTTATTAGGCTCTAATCTATAACATAGTTTTTTTAAGAATTTAACACTCTCACTTTAAGGATGCCTATATTCCAAATTTTGACTGAGCAAAAACTTCCATTATATAAAGTGCTAAAATAATTTAAATAAAAATATTTAGGATTATTCATATTCTCACTATTTAAATGCACTTTATGTCTAAGTATAGATCACAATGCACATAGCAGATTTTTTTAGGTTTATTTAAAGTTGTCCTTATGGCCTTTATCAATAAACCCTTAACTCACTAATTATAACATTTTTCCTTCAATTTCAACATTTTGCACTACAATTTCAACATTTTACATTTTAATTTCAAATTTAGATATGCTTGCCTTTATTTTAGCAAGAATAATAATATAAATTATTTTAAAAATTATGTTAAAATTGATTTGTAAAATATTGAGATTGGTTTGTAAGTTATTGAAATTGTAGTGTAAAATGTTGAAATTGAAATGCAAAATGTTGAAATTGAGTGCAAAATGTTGAAAATGTAATGCAAAGTGTTAAACTTTTCTTTCCTGTTGCAATAACTAATTGCAACCATGTTGATTCAAGCAGTTAAGGTTTGATATTATGCACGTGGAGATGAATGCTCATCCAATGCTGGGTAAAGGTTGGGCAAGCGTGGTGAGAGGCACATAGTCAGTTTTTGAATAGCTTTAAGTTAAAAAACGCCCCAGACCATCTAGTACTAAAAAAACGCCCCAGAGGCACTGGTGGCCCTGACAAAAGTAAAAACTGCAGTGAGTATTTTGCCAAAAATTTTGAAATGGCAAGCAAAGTGCAACTAGTACATCAAAACTCCACATTCTCAGCCACTGTTGTCAGTGGAGTTTGGGATCTGAGTTTACCTGGATATAAATTTAACATCTCTTTATGAGAAGTTCTGCGGCGGCATATGCACCCGCTTTCCAGAAGTTGTGTATGTAGCACTGCACTTGATGACCTGTGATTGGTTGGACCTTAGGTTTGAGACAGTACAAGAAGCGGATGCAGCTGCACAGATGTGCATGGTGGTTGACCTCCTGGAGGGTCAACATGTGGTGGAAACCAAGCGCATGCAATGGACAAAATCAAATAAAATTTTTGTGACTTTTGATTTCCTCCCCATGACCATTAAACATGAAGTCTTCTAGAACCATCTCCAAGCTGGACTTCAAAGCTATGGGGAAATGTGCTCCTTTGAAATACAAAAATTCTTGCTTATGTCTGCCCTTAGCACAGGAAAGGCAATCAGGGTGACTACCACGTTCTCAGGGGTAGCTGAGGACCTAACACAGATCCCACACACCACAACTGTTATCATCAATGGGCAACAGACTTTTACCATTCCAGTAACAGTTGACAGCGCACTGCCAGTCTGCACTCATTGTTTTGCGTTTGGCCACAAGTTACACACTTGCCCCACCAGAGAGGACATTATTCTAACTGAGGCTTACTTGGATGCAATGAAGCCAGCCACTGTGAGCCCACATCTGACTCTACTGTCGCCTTCCCATGGGGCAAACAGGGTTGTTATATCCAGGTAAAACCTGTGTCCCCACAAGAATTAAAAAAGTCAAACAGAACCGCAGAGAGCAAGCCAAGGCAGTGGCTATAGTGGCTTCCGTCATCCCCCCTGCCCAGACTCATGCTGACCTGGCAGAATCTTCCGCTCTGGTGAAAAATCAATTCCCACCCAATCAGATTGGGTAGCCCAGCTCTTGTAGCAGCAAATTGCGCTTGGTACACCCTTGCAGGATTCCTGCGCACCAAATGCAACAGATTTTACAACCCAAACTTAGGTAAGTTTTTTTGAAGAAGAATCGTTGGATAATCTTGACAATGCACTGTAAGTGCATTTTAACTCAAAAAATCATAAAGATCAAAAATCCAAAAAATAAAACCCCAACTTAAGCCACCCTCAAAGCTGATGACTACACACTTGGCGATACTCCCACTTCAAGTACACACTCTCAAATGTTTAAGGCTGAGCTTGTGAGACTTCTGAAGTGATGGGGGTCTCCTTCACAATAGGTATGTTAAAAATCCCCAGAAGCAAGGCCTCTCCGTCCTAGGCTAAAAAACTGAGTTTCATTACAAAATATTTACCTGTGGACATCCTGGCAACTCAGGAGACCCACTGTCCGCATGGTACCAAGGACACATGGGCAACCATGCTCCTTCCTTCCCATTCTTTTTGGTTGCCGCACTGTGTGGTGCTTATATGTGTGAACCATAATTCTTAAATTATTAAACATGATAACTTTTTCAACAGTCGTGTGCTAATCATGTCCTTTTTGTGGGACACCAAAGTGCAAACAATAGTTAATATTTACGCCCCAACCTGTGCGTGGGTTTTCCGTGAATTCCTCTCAGCCATGGCTTCTCTTCCCCTCCCCCCAATTCCTTTTTGGTTGGCGATCTGAACTGCTGGGTCAACCCAGCCACTGACCGCTGGCCTTCTGCACCTGCCCCACCTCAGGGGCACATTGAACTTCGCATTATTAAAGCCACCTTTGGCCTTTTTGATACCCTTTTTCAAGCACGCGCCATTACTACCCAACATGCCATATCCCTATGTGCACAACGGGCAACTTTTGTTTATGTTGCGCATAGATTTTGCACTTAACCATTGATTTTTTGCCCCAGATCTTGTATTTCACTACTACAAAAATCAATTTCTCTGACCACAGGATGGTCTCAGTGTCATTTACTTTGTCAAACCTAGAGCCACAGGCGCCTAAGTGGAGTAAACTTCGCCCACTGACTTCACGGCACCCATATTTTCAAGTTGTTTGGACACCATCACTTTGACATAAGTTTTTACAACTCCTTTCTGTGCTGATCTCCTGTAAACCTGGTCAACCTTCAAAAGAGACACAATCTCCCAAGCGTGCCACATCTCGTCATGGCGCTCTCAGGCTGCCTCAGCAGTCATTAAATGCAACCTTGTGGAGGAGGACCACCTAAAGAATAATGTCCTCATGGCAGGGTATAGCCCAACTTGGGGTTGTAAATGGGTTAAAATCTCTGCCCGTCTTAACGTGCTGATAAGACAACACAAACATTGTGTTTATGTTCAGTATAAGGCAAAGAATATCACCGCTGGTGAAATGTTCTCCGCTTACTTTTCTAATAATTTTTCGCCCCACGCCAAAACTTGGCCTGCACACAGGTGAGCCGCCTGAACAATTCCATCGTGGAAATGCTGAAAGAGGTGTCTACTGAGGTTCAAAACTATTGCTCTGAGTTGTACAGGGCTGACCAAGTCAAACCTGCCAAAGTCAATTTATTCCTCGCTGGCGCACACATTTGCACCATTTCCCACTATCCATAGTTGAAGAATTTAACAACATGTGATGAACTCTGGTACGCCATTTGCGGTGCACTGCACAGGAATAGTGTCATGGTTGGATTACATTATAGTAGGAACTGATGCTAGAGATAAGGCTGGGCGACAGGAGGCCCAGAAGGTGAAACTTCAGGCTCTCCCTGACCTGAAACACACCTTATTTCAACGCTGGGTGCAAGCTAAGCATGCCCAGGTTGATACTAAGGGGGTGCAAAACGCCCAGCCTCTGATCTTGAATCAGGCACTAAAATGAACAATTTACGTTGTAAACAATGACAGTTCAATTCAGTTTATTGGAGATCAAGGGTTTGAGTCCCGCTCAAGTTATGAAATTTTGAGCTCAGGTAAAATATGGCATCAATTGATTACTCGAGTGAAGGCACTTTTGGTGTATTTTACTAAAATGGATGGAAGCATCTGTTTATTGGAGCGTCAAGGCTTGGGCGCACTTCCACAGAACCTGAATTTCCCTGGTTCACTTTAAATATGTTTTTGTGACCAACATTCCTTGTTGGTCAACTTTTCTTAAATAAAAACCCCCGTTACCTTACGTTTTTATCAATGGTTCCTTGGGCAAACTTGGTAGTGGACCTCTTTGGGGAGGTCTCTAACCATGTGGGCCACTACCTTATATCACAATTTACCAAAATCCCAGGGGCTCCTGTGGGCCGCCCAGGTCCCCTCCAGATCGAGGCACCCAAGCCCCCTGATGCCAAGCTACACTTGATTATGGACGCCCCTCTGGGGTCCAATCAAGCGGTGATGTTCCTTACTTACCTAGTATTATATGTTGCTCTTTACACCCTTGCCTGGGGTACCCTTTGCACTGGCACCGTTTGAGGTGCCTTCCTTCCCATTCTCCTAATGGCTAGTTCCCTAACAATGTGGGTTTGCATCCCACATCACCTTGCTGGGAACGAGAGAGTTACAGACACTCTCTTGACATTAGTTGACCAACCTTTTTATTATACGTTCATAAGAATTATCTGTGTGGGACTTTCATTATTAGTAAATTGGGTGCGCTGGCCATTTGTCACTGCCACGATGGTGCTCACCACAGTTTTCTCGTTTGGTTTTGTATTGGTGCATCTCAGCGTTATTCTTGAAATTACCAATTGGGAAGTGCCCACCCTTCCTGCTTGTATCTGGTGGTCTCAGACTTTTCGTGATCCTAATATCGTGATTCCCCGCCTTTCTCCCAAGATTTACTCAGAAATTCATCAGGCCTTAGCTTCCCTTGAGCCAAAACCCGCATTAGGGAAAAAACAATTCGTCAAGTTCACATCCACTTTTTTGAGGAGTTGATCTGTTGTCGCAGTTGTCTCCCGAGGTGGGTGACTGGGTTTTTGTGGTACTCCTCACACAGCCGTTCTTGTGGCAGGCAATAGGGGGTTTGGAACAGGTCTTGGAGCAGAATTGACCTGATGAAGCATCCCTCCATTCCTTCTTCGAGTTCTTTTCTCTGCGTCAAGTGGGTCATCTGATGAAAGTATACTTGAGTGAATTCTGCAAAAAAGCTCAGGCTTTGCCATTAACCAACAAGGTTAAAACGTCGTTTCTCCATTCAACCTTGGACATATCAATGTGAAACTCCCCAATTTGGCAGTCACTTCCTTCCAAATTCGATCATCTTGTCAAAACTCTTTGGGGTAGTTTCTCCGCCCCAACCCAGAAGGGGCCAGGTAATTTGGCCATAATTGGATCAAATCATATAAATACGGAAGCCAAAAAGTCGCGCGGGCCTCTGGAAATGAGGGAATCTTATCCTTATAATCCTTCTACTTCTTCTAAATTTGGAACTGTACAGGGGTCTAGCCCCAAGAATTAAGTAAAGGTTTCAGATGATTCTGCCGTGATGATGTCACCCATGGTCATCCCTATAAATAGTGCTTCCTCAACTGGTGATTTTTCCTTGAATCGTGATATGCTTCCCACTGATTTCCTCCCCATCTCGGCAGAAATTGGGAACATTGGAGGGTCCAAATCTGAATTTAGCAAAAAAAGGATTCCGTATCATTTTCTCTCCCCAATACATTTCTGAGGTGCATGCTGAGGCATCAGCTCTAGGCTTGGGGGTGATGGCCTTAGATAGCGATGCACACCAAACCCTTGGAGTGAGTATGGGTTTTTTAGAACTGGAAAACACATTTTATAATGCAAACGATTTATCCCAAACTAAACCATTTATTTGCTCTTATGGTCTGGATGAGGACCCCATTTCAGTATATCAGATTACTCCTGAGAACCCTCGTTTGACCCCTACCATGATTAGGGGCTCTCAGGAAGTGGAAAAGGAACTTCATTATAAATATAAAGATGTGTATGCACCTGCAGAAGGTGTGGTGGGATATGTAGCCTCAGTAGTAAGAGTGGCCCATCATCCCTCCCCCTTCTATGCTTCCAAAACATACCCTGATGGCTTGTTCAAACCAGAGGAATAATTTTCTGGTGAGTTGATGGCGATTTCTGCGTTGAATAAATCCCATTCTGGATACTTCTTGTTGACTGCTACCCTTACATCCTCTTATGGAAAGTTCAGCACAACTATTTTGGTGGATACTGGTGCTTCAAATAATTTTATTGACCAAAACCTTGCTGACTACCTTGAGTTGAGTTACTCACCAGGTGGTATGGTTAGAGGTGGGGCATCTCAAGATATCCTCACACTGAACATCATGGATTCAGTCAATTTCCAGGTAGGTTCTTATCTATTGTCTGACCAGTTTCAAGCTATCAGAAACCTCTTGTTTCCCATCATTTTAGGTGTTGAGTGGTGGCGGAAGTTTGACGTCAGAAAAAATTTAAAAGAAAACACTTTATCCTTGTCTTTGACAAACAGTCACCAGTTGATTGTTCCTCTGTCTGAGGAGAACAGCCAAGGCAAATTACCCCATTGGCCCAATGTTCCCAGTCCATATCTTGCCCCTTTGCTGAAGCCCACCGTGGGACTTTCCTTACCTTCTTGTTTGGAGGAGTTGGCATCTTCTTTTGATGCAGCTTCAGCTAGTACACTACCAGAACATTCCGAGTTTGATTGTGAATTTAAACTTACTGTGCATCTGGTGCGTATTTCTTCCCCCATATACCCATTGACTGTCCGGGAGAAAGAGGTTTTAGATGTATGGGTGAAGGAGCAGTTGGCCAAAGGTGCCATCTTTCAGCTTACCTCCCCTTTTTGCTCCCCACTGCTCTTTGTGGAGAATGCTGATGGAACTTTACGTCCATGTGTCAATTATGGAAATTTAAACAATGTGACTGTACCCAACCTCCATCCCATCCCTTTAGATTCCCAGATTGCGCGCTATGTGGAGAAGGCGAAGGTCTTCTCCAAGATGGACTGCCTCAATTCATTCAGTCAAATCTGGATAAAGAAGGGCCAAGAATGGTTAACCGCATTTCGCACCAGAAAAGGAATTTTCCAGTTCCAGGTTATGCCCTTTGGGCTTAAGAATGCCCCTGCCATCTTTCAACGCCGCATTGATGCTGCGTTGGGGGACTTGTTGGGGGTATGTGCGGTTGCCTACATGTATGACATTCTGGTGTTTTCCCCTGATCATGAGACACATGCAGTACACCTTTGACAAGTAGTGGAGAGATTGAGGGCCACTTGCCTTACCCTCAAGATTAGTAAATGCGAATTCTTCAAGTCCCAGGTTACTTTTCTGGGCAACGTCATTTTTGGCCAGGGCCATATGATAACTCCAGATAAGGAGAAGGCTATTTGTGAGTGGCATACCCCCACCTCTGTCAAGGAACTGAGGAGCTTTTTGGGGATGTGTACGTTCCTCAAGAAGTTCGCACCCAATCTCTACGAGGTGGCAGCTCCCTTATATAAGGCTAGCGGGGCCAAGGTGCTTCAGTGGTCCCCCATTTTGGAGGATGCTTTCCAAGTGGTGAAGTACACCTGTTATCCACATCCATCCTTCGCCATGTTGATCCTGCAAAGGAGTTCATTGTGTCCTCAGATGCTTCCAACTTCACCATTGCGGCTGCCCTGTTACAGGTGGGTAAAGATGGGTCCAAGCATCCTGTGGGATATTTTTCAAGGAAAATGTCTCTGCATGAGTTAAACTATGCCATATATGACAAGGAGTTATTAGCAGTGGTGGAGGCGATGATTTATTGGCATCACCATTTACATGGCTCTTTCCAACCATTCTGGGTATGCACAGACCACTAATCCCTGTTGTACTGCCGTGCTCCACATGTTCTAACACCACGTCAGACCCATTGGCATGAGGCCCTTGCCCTATTTACATTTTCCTATGAGTTCACTAAGGGCAAGGAGAATGGTTTGGCGGATGCTTTGAGCCGCAACCCTGCTTTGGCTCCCAATCCAAAGGAGGTAGAGATTTACAACACCCAGTTGATGATTCCACCGAGTATGATTCTGCCTTAACTTCCTAAGTCCACGGTACATACGCCAGCGCTCATGCCTTTGGAAAATGCAGCAGAATATAGCATGTTTAGGAAAAAAGTTCTTTCTCAGCCGTTATCAGCCAAATATGCTGTTGTTCTCGCTAAGAGTGCCCTGAATCAGGAGGACTTATCCAGGGGTTATCACATGAAGGATGAGATGGTGTTGTTTCAGGGGCGCCTATTGGTTCCTGCTGGACCACTACGCCTTGAGATCATCCAGGACCATCATGATGGAATCACCGCTGGTCATCCTGGAAAAGCAAAGACCTTTGAGTTGATATGACGCACTTACAATTGGTAGGGCTTGCCTGTTCAGGTAGGGCGATACTGTAAAGAGTGCCTGATCTGCAATCAAATGAAACCCAATCGGCAACCTTTAGCAGGGTTGCTGGTACCATTCCAAAAGGCTGAAGGGCCTTGGATTCCCTATCAGTGGATTTCATTGTGGAGTTACCCGTTTCAGATTAGTATGATGCAATCATGGTGGTGGTGGACCGCTTTACAAAGTTCGCCCACTTTATTCCTTGCAGAACAACTGTAACTGCCGCTGAAATGGCCAGGCTCTTTGTCGCCCATGTATTTGCGCTTCATGGGGTTCCTCAAGAAATCATTAGTGACCGGGGACCCCAGTTCACCTCCATCTTTTGGGAAGAGTTGTGTAAAACTCTTCAGATTCGCCCCTGCCGTTCAACTTCCTATCACCCCCAATCAGATGGGCAGACTGAGCGAGTGAACCAATGCTTGGAACAATTTCTGCGTTGTTACACCACCGCAGACCATTCAGATTGAGTTCCTCACCTTCCAATGGCCCAGTTTAGTTACATAACACTTTGCATTCATCAATCAGTTGTTCACCGTTTTTTGCTAACCACGGCTTTAACCCTGCTTTTAACATGGAGCCCAGCTGTGGTTCCAAAGTGGAAATGGTACTGGACTTTGCTAAGACTCTCAAGAAGGTCCATCAGGGGGTGTCCACAAGTTTGGAGGCGGCTATGCTGGTTTATAAGGAGAATGCAGATGGAAAGCGCCAAGTGGGTCCAGCATACAAGGAAGGGGATCTTGTGATTCTTGATGCTCACAACATCCCTATCAAGCAGCCATGCAAAAAGCTGGGTCCAAAGAGGATTGTTCCTTATCGTGTAGTTAGAAAGGTGGGACATGCCTCATACCAGTTGAATCTTCTCTCCGCGTTTCAGATCTTCTCCATCTTTCATGAAAGCAAGTTGACCCTGTTTGAGGGCCCTCTTCCTGTGACTCCTGAGGCTTATCATGTGGATGGGGCACTGGAATGGGAAGTGGAGGAAATAGTAGCCTCCCGCCAGGTTAAGCGACGCCTTGAGTACTTGGTATCTTGGAGAGGGTTTGATGCAGCAGAGAACAGTTGGGTGCCAGCGCGGGATTATGTACATGCCCAAGACCTGATCAAATCATTTCATAATCATTTCCCTGAGGCTGCAGGATCTCAGCCTAAGCCAGCTGTTGCTGTTATGAAGTTTCCACCAGCACATAAGAACTTCTCCTTAGCAAACGCCCCTGGAGGGGAGGTGGAGCCCAAGAAGGAGGAGAGGGTAATGTCATGGTTGGATGACATTATAGTAGGAACTGATGCTAGAGATAAGGCTGGGCAACAGGAGGCCCAGAAGGTGAAACTTTAGGCTCTTCCTGACCTGAAACACACTTTAGATCAACGCTGGGTGCAAGCCAAGCATGCCCAGGTTGATACTAAGGGGTGCAAAACGCCCAGCCTCTGATCTCGGCTCAGGCACTAAAATGAACGATTTACATTGTAAACGATGATGGTTCAATTTGGTTTATTGGAGAGCAAGGGTTCGAGTCCCTCTCAAGTTATGAAGTTTTGAGCTTAGGTAAAATATGGCTTCAATTGATTACTCGAGTGAAGGCACTTTTGGTGTATTTTACTAAAATGGATGGAAGCATCTGTTTATTGGAGCGTCAAGGCTTGGGCGCACTTCCACAGAACCTGAATTTCCCTGGTTCACTTTAAATATGTTTTTGCGACCAACACTCCTTGTTGGTCAACTTTTCTTAAATAAAAACCCCATTATTTTACATTTTTTATCAATGGTTCCTTGGGCAAACTTGGTAGTGGACCTCTTCCGGGGAGGTCTCTAACCATGTGGGCCACTACCTTATATCACAATTTACCAAAATCCCAGGGGCTCCTGTGGGCCGCCCAGGTCCCCTCCAGATCGAGGCACCCAATCCCCCTGACGCCAAGCTACACTTGATTATGGACGCCCCTCTGGGGTCCACTCAAGCAGTGATGTTCCTTGCTTACCTGGTATTATATGTTGCTCTTTACACCCTTTCCTGGGGTACCCTTTGCCTGGCACCATTCGAGGTGCCTTCCTTCCCATTCTCCTAACAGCTAGTTCCCTAGCAATGTGGGTTTGCATCCCACATCACCTTGCTGGGAACAAGAGAGTTACAGACACTCTCTTGACAAATAGACCAGGTCCAGATGGAATTCCCTATGAGTTCTACAAAAAACTTAATTTTTTATCATCCCTAATGCTAGCCTCGATAAAAAAGATGTCACTTAGAGACAGGCCTCTTTCTGGGGGCCAAGAAGCCTATATGATAACGTTAGTTAACAAGGGGGATAAGCTAGACTTGGAAAACTGGCGCCCTATCTCCCTTTATTAATACTGATACTAAAATATCTGCTAAAACAATGGCCAACCGCCTTGTAGTGGTTGCCTCTGAGGTAATCTCCCCTGAGCAATTTGGCTTTATCCACAAGCGGTCAACATGGGACAACATTCACACTGTGGCCAATGTCTGACAATCCACAGCTACTGGGAAGCTAGTGTTCTTAGACCAACAGAAAGCTTATGATAGGGTCAAATGGGATTACCTCAAATCCTGCCTCCACAAATTCCACCCCCCACCGGTTCATTAATTGGGTGATGTTGCTCACAGAATCTGTCACAATGGCTGTGTGTGGCCCTGGTTTACTCACTGATGTGGTTCACCTTCAAAGGGGTCTCCGCCAAGGGGACTCTTTAAGTCCACTCTTGTACAACTTCAGCCTTGAACCGCTTCTCCTTAATGTTAATGCAAGCCTTTCTGATGTTCAAGTGAAAGGATAAACAACAGTTAGGATGCATGCATTCACTGATGACTGTGTGGTTGGGATATCTAGCAACTGTGATGCATGCAAATTGAAGACCCTTATCCGGGAGTACTCCAGAGTCATTAACGCTGCCCTCAACGCATCCAAAACCATGATCATTCTCCTCAAAGGATATCAAGCCCACTGGTCTCTGGCGTCCCTTAATCAGAGTGATCCAGTCGCTTTGTCTCTTATTAGTGTACCCAGGCGGTCACCCCATCACCCCTCTCATGCTCCCTATTGTGTACAGGCCCTCTGCTGGTCCAGTGCGCCACCTGAAAGTATGGCTGGAGGCGGGTGGATATGCCACTTTGGTAATGGAGCACCACATCTTAGACAACTTTACAAAGTGCATCGCATCCCTATGGGCTCACCAGACTAGCCTGAAAGGCAGAGTAGTGTTTTCAAACGCTATGCTCCTGCCAAAAGTATGGTTTGCCGCCCATGTCATCGCATTTTCCTCTCCTTCTTTGCTTCTCTGTACACCATGATACAAGGGTGGCTTTGGCTAGGTCGCCCTCCTCCTGTGCATATGTAGGTCCTCTTTGGCCCACGCCAAAGTGGTGGTATGGGTCTGCTCAACTACGTGGCCCATGCCTCCAGGATCCTTGGCACATGGATTGCTTCAGTGACCAAGCCCACACTCAAAGCCTGGTACTGGTTGTGCGTGGCACATTCCAACTTTACCCGTGCCCTCAGCCTCCGCAACCCCACCCACCCTAACTCTCTACTTTCCTATATGGCCTCTCACCCCTCTGCCATGGGCCTGTATGGGACCACTGCCCATTTTAAACGGATCACCTTTAATATGTGGAGCGCAGAATGTAGGATCAGCGTCAGCGGCCACACTTCTCAGAGGGGTCGCCCTACTCTCTGTTTCAAACAAGAAGTCCTTGGGCAAGTCGTTCTGCAAAATTGATACCCCGTTGTCTCCCTACCATTGCCTGTGTGGAATATCTTGACATGTTGGATATTCTGTGCTTCTTAGAAACCTAGAAGGAAATCTGGAGGTACACCCACCACCCTCTTTTACAGCCCTAGGTTCGTTCCCATGTGTGACATTGCCTGAAGTGGGTATACCTCACTGTGAAGTAGTCTAACGCTTCTCATCCTTTGTGCATTGTGTAGCCAACATGAGACTTTAGTCCACCGCTTGGAAGATTTCCTGCCCTCACAAGCAATCTTGTGTGAAGTTATGCATCTCTTTTTCCAGGATCAAGCACAGGCTTTCAGCTTGTCTAAGGACGTCTTTGCCTTTTCCTTGACTTCTCCCATCCACCCTTCCCTCCACGCCTTAGTTGTAGCGATTGCTATGTGGACGATACACACAGTTGACCTTGATGCCATTTCTGGCTCAACTCCCACCCTCCAGGAAGCTGTGCGTTGCTTCCATTTGCACCTTACAGATCAGTTCCAAGCCTGGTTGTTTGACCATTTGCCATCTCGCCACTGTCAGTTGGTTTTTTCCTGGTTCCCTGTCTGGTTCCTCACCTCAGATCCTTTCCGTCATACGTGCTCAGTTGTGGCTCAAGCCTCTTCTAACGCTCCCCCTCTTCCTTCATTTGGCGTTCCCACTGGCAACAGAAGGTAGCTTCAGATCCTCTGGGGTGCCTTTCTTATATCTTGGTGTTTGGTTGGTAATATTTTTTGGGAGTACCCTTCCCATGGTCAGCCTTCCCTGAATAAAATTTAAAATTTAAAAGAAATGCAAAATGTTAGAAAATGAAGTGCAAAAGATTGAAATTGAAGGAAAATGGATAGTGCAAGCTAATATTGTTAGTTAATTTTTTGTTGTTCATTTTTTCTTTGTGCTACTCCTTTAAATAAACTGACTCCAATCCTTAGACCTAGTATATGAATATAAATTTTATATCCTTTAAGGGTAGAACTATAATAAGATCTAATAAAAAGTCATAAAAATATAGAATACATATATCATGATACTATCTACCAAGACCTAAACTACAATACTTAAAAAGACATTAAGTACTTAACATAATGTTTAGCACATTTTCCTATGCACTTTTATAAAGAATCATATAGTATCTATGATAAGTTATATGTAAAATTAATTATACTTATATTTAGATTTACATATTACATACTACAAACAACTATCTTCATAAAAATTTAATACATTATTATTGAAAAATGGTAGAAACCTAAAAGCAAGATACGTATGTCTGTCATATGATTTCTAGAATCTTAAATTCTTGGATGAAAAAGCATGCAGACCAAAAACAATAATGATTTTATACACAGTAAGCAGCTTATATATAGGCTAAGAGTATCTTATAATATCTGATTTACAACCTCTTTCAAGAGAGTGTGTGTAACTCTCTCATTCCCAGAAAGGTGGTGCAGGATGCACAGCCACACTGCCAGGGAACTAGTTGTTAGCAGAATTGGAAACAAGGCACAGTAGAGGGTGCCAGAGAAAAAGCGACACAATTCAAAGGTGTATAACGCAGTGTTTAATAGTAGGAAACAAAAGAACTTGGTTTTAATCCAAAGGGGAGTCCATAAACAAGTGGATATAAGTGCTAGGGTGCTTGAGTGCCTCAATCTGGAGGGGACCATGGCATCCCAGAGGTTCACCAGATACTGCAGTTAATTTTGTTAAAATAAAGTGTCAATTTTGTTGCAGACCTCCTCAAGGAGTTTCAGGGCTACATCAGATAAAATTTAGACTGGCCTGCCAGTCAGGATGCAAAAGCACCCAAGAGGCAAGCCAGAATGCCAGGGGCATTGCTACATGAATGACGTTTAAATGTGGTGGGAAATAAGTAACAATGGAGTGCCAATGGGCTGCAAATGTAAAAAATAACCTGGAAAGAAACCAAGCTGTTGCAGCCCCAGGGCCAATGGGCCTGGGTCTAGAGAGTTGCGAGATTTGGTAAATTTCATAAAGACTTTGACATGATATGCCCAATTGACTATGGTAGGGACCAAATCTAAATAACATGACTGGGATAACCCAGTTGATACTAGCCCAGCGGGGCCACATTGCAGATGTCATAGGAGTTTGCCAAAAATAAATTCAAATTTAATTAAATAAAATCGAGCATGAGAAGATTTTTTATTAAAGAAATAAGAAAATTGACTGTCAATTTCCTCAGTGTGTTAATAAAGCTTAAATAGTTGATTGATTGGGGAATAGCTTAGGAAAGTACAGGTTTGGTGCCCTTAAGATTCTATCTAACCTGAAAACTTCAAGAAAGGAGGAAACAAACTTATTTGGAACCAACTTCAAAAGTATCAGCGGTGGGCTGAGTCATTTTCAGTTCATCCACAGATGCACAAATTGCGGATTTTCCGCTGTTCTGACAATTATAACAACAGCATCTTGCCCAATGGGAAACAAGAACCTCCCAAGAACACTCCACATAGGGGTGGTCCCTAGAGGTTGGGAGTGGGTTTAAGGCACCCAACCCACCTGCACCCAGTTGCTCTGGCATCCATTTGGCCAAGCAAGATCTGTCAGACAAAGATTTTGATACTTTCAAGGAGGGTTTCAAGCTGGCGGCAACATTTCCCAATGGCCTGATGCCACTGGTGGGTTTTTCCAAGCTTTAACACCAGACGCTTTATTTTCCAAAATTACATGGCTGTTGGGCTTTGTTGCCAACAATTTGGGGCTCTTGGGCCTTGATGCCAAAGGCTTGTTGCCATCAACTTTGTTGGGATCACAGGTGCATTACCACGAATACATTGATAATTATTGGCCATATGACCTGAAGCTCAAGGGTGTTGGATAAATACCTTTGCGCTTCTTTTGGTCATGAAGTCTTATACCATATACTTGGTCTGGTAAGGCAATTCCAAATAAACTACAATTTTATCTTTTTTTTAGTACTAGATGGTCTACAATTTTATCTTAAAGTTGAGAAAAGAAGAAAAGGTAAGTCTATTATCTTAGTAGCAACAATATAAGGGAAATTGAGGAGTTGTCTTGATAAAAATCCAAACAGTCCAAGCTTAAATCTATAATTCAAACAAATTGGGGATTCTGTGGCAGCCCAATTATCTTGGTCAAATAGGCTGCACTCTCTGCATGGATCAGGTTTGAACCCAAAGATTAGGTAGCTCTGAGGGAGCATTAGTCAATCTCATAAATTGAGAACGATCCCTGACTTTGAGAGGCATCAAATTTTTTTTGGGATTATCCTGACAGAAGTTTGGGCCATTTGGTTGGATCAGTATTGATTCCCATCAGCCAACACATCCAAATCCCTAATTTGGATAGGAATCTTGACAACACCCCCCTCTAGATCTTGGTGAAGGAGGGGAAACGGATAGAGAAAGTGACTATGTATGCAGTTTATGACTGTACCCTTAACAACCTCTATGATTGAGTGTTCATTGCCCCATCTATATATGACTAGGAAGGCCTTGACCAGTTTGTGCCCAAACTGTTGTCATGACTTACATGATGGTGATGGTAGAATAGGACTAGGTCACCCAGTTGGAAGGTGTGTAAAGGGTCATGCTTATCACTAAATTGAGCCATTTCTCTACTGGTTGTAGCAAACATGTTTTTGGAAGCCAGATCCTGAAGTCTGATAATTTCATTTGCAATACTTTTCATAGTGACTTCAAGGGCTTCAGGGGAGACTTGGTCAAGAATAGCATGTACTTTAGAAGGCAGATGGGGATTTTCGCCATACAACGCTTGTAATAGTGACATCTCGGTTAATCAATGATAACCAATCCTAAAGTCCAGAATTGCACTATGCAAATATTTGGGCCAGTAAAAAGGGTCAGTCATAGCCATTTTCCGGAGGGTCACAGTTAGAGTACCATTTGTCCACTCTACCATTCCACTGGTTGCAGGATGGTAGGGGGTGGAGAATACCTGTGTAGTTCCCATCAGTTTGGCTAAATCTTTCACCAGCTCAAGCGATTATTTTGCCAAATAAAAAAGATAATGTTAGAGCACTTGTGTTGTGTGATAATCTGATTGTCAAAAACGTAGTGGTAGCCTTTGCCAAAGCTGAGGGTAGAGATACGGCTTTGATACATCTAGTTAAATGGACCACAGCTAGTAGGAGGAACTAATGACCTTTAGAGGCTCAAGGGAGAGGTCTACGACATCAATGCTAATATGTGGAATGGTTCACAGGGTGGAACCGCTGGATGTTATGATCAGGGATTACGTTCAGCTTGGCTTTTATATACCAGGCAGGACACTAATACATCCTGGATTGAAACAAGCATTCCTTTACAATATCATTGAGTTATAAGCCACTAATAGGTTTTCCAAATACCCCATGGCCAACTTGCTGATGTCCCTCTAATATGATGTCAGTTTGAGCTGAAGGTCATACATAGGGCACCCACTTTTTGACACAAGTTTGCACAATTGGCTGTTCTTGACTTGAAGATTTGCTAATATTTTCGCTAATCCCTTTTGAAGGGTTGAGGATACATTCTTATATAAATGTAAATGGGTTAGGAGGTCATAGAGTCAATACTCTTCAGGTTCCGTTAAAGTTAATATGGGAAGCTGAGATAGGCAATCCACATTCTGGTGGATAGGCCCTGGTCGGTGGATATTAGAAATGTCATCTTTTAAAGTTTTAATGCCCATCAGGCTAGTCTCCCAATAGGGTCCTTTATTTGCTGCAGCCATTGTAAGGAAAAATGATCAGTAATGATGGTGAAATGCTTCCCATATAAATAAAGTCAGAAATTCTAAATAGCCAGTAGGACTGCCAAGCATTTGCGTTCCATAATGCTATAATTACGTTTGGCTTTGGATAAGGTTTTTCTGTAGTAGGCAATAGAATGGTCCACTAAGTTTTTGTCATGTTGAGATAGTATAGCTCCAATAGCGAAAACTATACTAGCATTGGTAAAGAGGAGAAAGGGTTTATTAATATTTGGGTGAATAAGGACTAGAGAGTAGGAGAGAGAGACGCATATTAGATTAAAGGCCTGCTGTTTCTCTTCTTTACATTGGAAGGGTATCCCTTTCTTTAGTAGTTACACCAGAGGCTTGGAGGTTTCTGAAAAATGGGGAATAAATAAGCAATAATATCCCACCTTTCTTAAGAAAACTTGTAAATCTTGTAGAGATTTAGGGGGGTCATATTAGTGATGGCCAAGACATTGTCATCCATCAGTGATATTCTGGCTTTACTGACCTTATGTCCCAAAAAATCCATCTCACTCTAAAAAAAGCATTTTTATGGCTGTAGTTTTAATGATGATTGCCGTAACCACTGAAAGTCTTTCCTGAGGTGATCTAGATATTTGGTAAAGAATTTCAAAAAATGGTAATATTGTCAAGATAAACTAGCACACAGGAGCCTTTTAAATCACCTAGTAGTCCATCCATGGCGCGTTGGAAGGTAGCAGGGGCATTACACAGACCTGCATCATTCAAGTGGTCTTAAATAGTCCTTCACTTGTGATTAAGTGCATTTTTCACAATCTATTGGTGACAAATTGACTTGCCAGTACCCACTGATGAGATCCATAGCCAAGAAATAGTGGGACCCCAACATCAGGCGTAAGGAATCATTGATATGCGGCAATGGATAGCTGTCTTTTTAAGTGATAGAATTGAGGTGGTGATAATCCATGACAACACAGTGGCCACCGTCCTTCTTACAAATTAACAAGAATGGGAAAGCCCATGGGCATTTAGAAGGCACCAATAAACTGACCTTTAACAGTTGCAGTAACTCTAAGGCAACTTGAGCTTCCTCCACTTTGTATATTCGGCATGGTCAGGATTTGAATGGAGGGTGAGCCTCCATCTTTGTTTGATGACCTATTATGGACATTTTCTCATATTCATTTGGTCCCAAGGAGAAAATATCGCCATACTCCTCAAGGAGGGCTTCGACATTCTGGCATTCATTAGGGGTGATATTGTCCCCAATTCTACTTTCAACCAAAGTTATGGTAGGTAGGGATTCAAATCTTAAATCCTGCAATGATCTGAAACAACTCACGTTGTCAATATTCATGATAGGACATAGTTTTACATAAGCGATAAGGGCATGTTGGGGGACTTGGAAGGTTTCCGTTAAGTTCCTTAATAGAATAAATATAGATTTCCCATAGATTGGATCCAAAATCTTCGGGCAGGTCAACGCTTCCTTGATGGAAGTGTTTGGGTGTCCACTAAGCTCTAAAATTTGATTAGTAGTGGTGAGAACCTGAATCCCCATATCCACAATAACTTGTGAGACAGAGGGTATGGTGATAGGATGAGGGGCATATATAGGGATCCCCTCTTTGGCATCTACAGCCTCTAGGGTAACTTAGTTTTCCCCCTAATACTTGGTAATCAACTTTGCAAATGAAGGATGGGTATTTAAGGAGGCATGTCCGTTTTTTGGGGGCCTCTTTACTTTTGATGAGAAGATTGAATATTAACGGAATCTGATACCTTAGTAGGGATAGGAACTTTTTCTTATATTGATGATGCAATTGAATTTCCGCATCAATTGGACTCCAATAAGCAAAACACAAATATCATTTTCTAATGCAATGGCGGGGCAGTAATTAAGAAATATCCCAAATTGAAGGGGTAAGGAAGAATACGCTCCAATTGCCTTTGTAGACTGACTACCTGCCATCCCATATTCAGCATTATGGATCAAGTCTAGAGACATTTTTATCCTTTGGATAAGTTGGGAGGAAATAACATTAACTGGGGAACTATTATCATTTATTACCAGGACTTTAATCTTATGTACGACTACCTGAATCAAACCACTGAAGAACTGAACTGGAATTAACATCTAGTAGACTATCATTAGTAATTTGCAGCAAAGCAAGTGGAGGATTCTGACGCAGCCAATCTCAGGGATGTTCAATACATTTAAAAGTTATCTGCAAGTTCTTGGCTTTCCTTAGAAGAGTCAACTGCCAAAATTTGTTTGGGTAACTGAGCAACATAAAAGTAAGAAAGCTGGAGATTTTTATTTTCTTGAATAGAAAGAGGTACTTCAATTTATGCAGAAGCAGCTAACACAAAACAACTTGAAGTGCTGGGGATAGAGCTAGAACTAGAACAAGGGTCTTAATGCTCTTAATTTCCGTCAGCATAGGGAGCCTCTTGCCCTATACTGACCGATCTTTTGCCAACTTACGTTGGATTACATGACAAAAGTCCACAGTGTGGTTGGTTCTCTTGCAATGGATGCAGTATAATTCAGGTTAGGTTAATTGAGGGAGTAACGGCTAATACTTAGGGCCAGAGCTTAATGTTTTTAAAACGTGGTGGCCCAGTGGGTTTATGTAGTTCAGCCAGAATCTCCAAAAAGCTTTTTTAATAAGGAGGAGGGACGTCAAGTTGGTTTTACTGCTTTTAGATAAAGTAAGATATTAGGCATATTTTAAATGCCAAAAATGAGGCAGTCATAGCATCATCTAACATAAGATAATTCCCTGCAACCAGAGTTTGAACCTTGAGGTAAAAACGGTGGGCAAGTTTATTGATAGTTTCCCCCAATTAAGACTGATGCCCATGAAGGTCTGTTTTTGGTTGAATAGAGTTAGGTAGCTCCTAAATTCCCAGAGTAGGGCAGTCTTGGCGTCAGTTTAATTATGGCAATGAATCAGATAGGGGACCATAATATCTTGAGCCATGCGACTAAGACAGTTCATCAGGTGTTTAAGCCATTGGTGATTGGTCGCTTCATCCATAGAGCTTTTTAGCAATATAAGAAAGAGAAGATACTTCCCCTCCCATGGATGTATATTTGTTTGAATGAAAATTTAAATGTACTACTTGGGGGTTGGAGGCTGAATGACATGAACCAATACTTGAACTGCATTTTCACCTAATGATGGAGCAGTATCTTGATAATACGCTTGAGGTTGAAGTGAATCCACTTGACTCTGTAGATTGTTAAGATCATCAATTATTAAATCTACCCATTCATAAGTGGCACTGAGAGCTGGTTCTGTGGCTTGAGTTGGCTTAGTTGCTGCATTTTATTTTTTAAAGCAGTATTGGCAGCTTGGAGTTTGAGTTGATGTTGTTCAGTGGCGAGCACTCTTTTCTCCAATCAATATACCACAGCAGGTAGGGCTGCCAAGGTCCCAAGGCGTTCATGATGAGCTGGTAAGAAAACTTCAGGGGAGAGGGAAACTCTACCCCCAAGTGAGTTGAGATCCTTGGGTGATGTGTCCAAATTAGATATCAAGATTTTTTACTTGTTGAATTGATTCCTGGAGGCGTTTATCAAGGATTCCTAGGTCAACACTGGATCCTGGAGGTCCTCTAGGCCCAGGGGGTCCTTGTCCATCATCTTGTCTGTCATGACTGGGGGTCCTATTTTACCATCACATCTGTCATAACCAGGGGGTCCGCGCCCACCAGGCACTCCTTGAGGCCTGGTGATATGAATACTATTCTGGCCACGCCATAATTCATAGATTATTTCCTCCAATGACTAACGGCGTTTATCCACAGAAGTCATAAAGTTATTAAATTCAGAGCATACTTTACAGGTACAATCTACAACCTGGTTATGGATAATGACCTCTAGTTGACTAAAACAAGTAGTGAGTTCCGTCCAAACAAAACTCATGACACCTTGATCCAGGCGGGTTAACACATCTTTTATCTCATTAGTAAGCTGTTGATTTTCCAATATAGCATCTCAGTTTTCACTGCCAAACTGGGAGGCATATTAGTAGAATTGAAGGAGCTGCAAGTTTACTGTCTCCAATAACTGCAAGTGGCGGGGTAATTCATGTTGATGGAACCCTTCTACTTGAAGTAGATGGTACAAGGTGGGATTTACAAAGTGATTCAGATAGTGTTCCATATGTCCAGCTCTAACCTGTTCTATATCAAGCGAAGAACTTTAATCTAAAATTATCATAGGGGCTGGTACTGCAAGAGCCCATCTTTTATTAGCTCAGCCTTTAGGGACAATGTCCCCAGATAAAAGGAGCTGGATGTCATGTTTACATGACCTTATTGAGGGCACCAACAGCAGGGACAATGCTGGAAGGCAGGAGGTCCAAAGGGTCAAATTGCATGACCTTCCTAACCTCAAGCACACCTTGGATTAACGCTGGGTACAGGCTAGGTATACCAAGGTTGGTATAAGTGAGGTGTCTATATCCCAGCCCCTTGTTTCAGCTCTAGCGCTAAAACAAACGAGTTTAAATTAAATGATGATGGCTCAATCTGGTTAATCAGGGAATGGGGGTTTGAAACCTGTTCTATTTATAAAATTTTGAGCTTGGGTGAAGTTCAACTTCAGTCAATCACTCAAGTAAGGTCAGTTTCAAAGTATGTTACCCTTTCAGATAAAAGCATGCACCTATTGGTGCATCAAGGCTTGGTACCACTTTTGCCAATCCATAATTTCCCTGAGTTAGTTTAATTATGTTTTCTCAAGAACAAGTTTCTCATTGGTCATCTCCCTAGTAACCCCATAGTCCTTTTTATGTTTTTTCCATATGTTTACTTGAGTGAACCTGTGAGTGGACCTCTTTGAGAAGGCCTCATGATGTGTTAGCCAATTTATTTTTGTTAAAATTATTACAGCCTCAGGTACACCACTGGGCCTACCAGGTTCCCTCCAAACCAGGTTACCCATGAACTCTACCCCTGTACTAAACTCAGTTATGAACTGCCCTCTGGTGCACAGCCAAGTTTTGAGGCTTGCTCAATCTATTATTCTTTTTACTGTGATAAACACCCTCGCCTTATGTCACTTCAGCTCAAGCACCCTCTGCTGGTCTATCTTTCTTATAACGCTGACTACTAATTCCGTTGCATTGGTCCTGTGCACCAAGCACCACCACGTTGGGATTTGGAGAGTCATAGATACTTTCCTGACACTGGAGAGTCTCAGTAAAGTCTAAAATGTAAGTTTTATTGTTTGGCGGATGGAGCATGGAGGGTCACCTCCATCTACAGGGGAAGTAATATTGTGGTTGGCTGCTGTATCTCCTACACGCATATTGATTTCCCAGTTGCTGAGATGGGAAGCTTTACAATCTGAGGTGTTTTCAAAAGCTGAATTATTGTTGTCCATTGTTGCTTTTATTTTATGCATTTTTATATTTATAAACTCACTGCAAACTCAGAGTGTACCTGGCAGGGAGCACCATTTTTTTCAGTATCACAGGTGCGTTACCACAGATCCCTTGATAATTATTGGTCAGGTGACCCAAAGCTCAAGAGTGTTGGATAAATATCTTTGCGCTTCTTTTGATCAAGGAGCCTTATACCAGATACTTGGGCTGATAAGGCGATTCCAAATAAACTACAATGTTATCTTAAAATTGATAAAAGGAGAAAAAGTAGGGTTTACTAGCTTAGTAACAACAATATAAGGGGAATCAGGGAGTTGTCTCAGTAAAAACAAACAGTTTAAGCTTAGATCTATAATTCAAATGAATCAGGGATTCTGCAGCAGCCCAATTATCTTGGTCAGATAGGCTGTACTTGCTGCATGATTAGGTTTGAACCCCAAGGTTAGGTAGCTCTGAGGGAGCTTTAGCCAATTTTATAAGTTAGAGTTGATCCCAAGCTTCAAGAGTCATAAAATTTTGTTGAGGATTATCCCAGATACAAGTTTGGGTCATTTGGTAAAATTGGTATTGCTTCTTGTCAGCCAACACATCCAAATCCCTAATTCAGGTAGAAATCCTGACAAACTTCATTCGAACCTTTCACCTCATGGGGATGCTGACTCCATAATAGCTTGACACAAATTCCTTTGATTCACAGTACCAATTCAGCTAAAGTTAATACTGGTGTAGGTGGCGGGGTCCTCAAAGGGTAAAATGTTACCCACCGCTCATCCACCACATGGTCAAGGTCACCCTGGGAGACAAGTGGGGCAGCTGGCCTTTTTAGACTTTTTTTGTATGGGAAAGGGAATGCCATCAAGTCCAAGCAGTGGGGGCACTTCCCCAGACTTACAAGGAAGTTCACACACAGGTTCACCCAAGAAACCATATAAAAAATGTAAAAACTAATGGGAGATTTTATTAGGAAGCTGACTAACAAGGAAAGTTGGTCAAAGGATCAGAATTAAACTAAAGGGGATGAGCCATTGATCTGTGAGAGTGGTGATGAGCCTAGATGAACCAATAGGTGCACACTACCATCAGGCATGGTATTGTAGCTCAAATAGTCTGAACTTGAGTGATTGATTGTAACTGGATACTACCCAATTTTTTAATATTGTAAATAGAATGGGTGCCAAAACCCCATTTCCAAAGCAACTAAATTTTCTATCTTCATTTATAATATAGCTGGTGTGTTTTAATGTCCTGGCTATAATTCAGGGCCAAGCATCACGCACATCCCAGGACCAACCTGGGCATATCTCGCCTGTACCCAGCGTTGGTCCAGGGTATGTTTTAAATTAGGAAGGCCTTGTAACTTGACCTTTTTGGCCTCCTGACATCCAACCTTGTCTTTACAGTCTGTGGCCTCAATTATGGCATATAGATATGACAACCTCTGTATTAAACCTTACATGGAACTTTAATCTTTTAAGGTATCAAAGTTTCTGAACACTAATCTACAGAAATTCAGAATATAAATATAAAAGTACTTATAATGCTTATCTTCTGTACTGCCTTCATTTCCTATATTGATATAGTAACCTGTAGCTAGGCCAACCCACCTTTTTTTATATTGGCTTATACTTGTATGGCTTTCTTTAGGTCAAGAAATCATTAAACTTATCACCTAAATATGACATTTGACACTTAACAAGAGTATTATACTGGTTAGGTTATCAAATATAGGCCTTGTACTATAACTATGTTATAGCAGAGCTAGTGCACTTACTAATATGGGGATAACTAAACCTATCAACATATTAGTTTCAATAACTGATAGCTACAAAAACTTTCATCCTATCATACCTAGCTTTTCTGCGCCGTTCATGTAATATACTAACCCCAAATCAACCAAGGTACAAGTTTGGTTTAGATGTGTAGCCCATGACAAAATTTGATCCTTTTAAGCCATTTATTAGAAAGTCTATCTAATCTACACTAACCATTGATACCATGAAGGCATAGTTTATCACTCTGAATAAAATTTTAATAGCCACTGCATGTAAAATTATTTTATATGTGGTTATATATAAAACTGTGATGCTAAGTAGTCAGAAACTCTCTGTATAGTGCATTTTATAGATTGACATGAAATCAAAGAGATTGGTCAGTATCATTTTAACAAACATAATTACCTTAATTACTTAGTAAACTTTGAGCATCATTAAAGATAGCACTAAGCCATATTCTAAACAATGTGTAAAGTAAGTATTTAACAAGCTGATAGGAATGTATAAGAATGACGGTGGTTATACTCAACATAAGTTGGCAGTGGGTAAATAGGAGAGCTCAATGTATGAATTCATAAAAAGTTTCGTAGGCTCATTTATACTCTAAATTTACTAATTTGGACGTAACTGGGTAATCAGCTGATGGGACAATCTAGACTTTAATAAAAAGAATGACGAAGTGGGATAGGTGGGAGGCAGAAAATAAAATTCTATTACGTTAGGCCAACTCAACTTATTTCACAACCTTAGATCAAGTGAGGAGGGTAAGTTGGTATGGGGTTTTTTATCGATCAACCATCTATTGTTTTGAAATGTGAGGCGTAATTTTGGCTTGGTTTAGATACTTCAAAATATCAGCTCACTTTACTTTTAATACAATTTCTAGCGTTTAAATTAAAACGCAAGCGTGGTTCTTACTAAAAGGTGAAGGCTATTAGGCGATCGGGTTGTGGCCAAATTACTCTTGCTTTAGCACTTTGCTGATTAGGGGTATATTTATTGTTTGAACCGAGAATTTTAGTTTTTCAATTGTCGTCACAGTTGAGGGTATTTAAATGCTCTGAATTATTTGGGGGTTTTATCATTCATTCGATAGGTTATGCATCAATTTTGTAATGAGTAATAATCCAGAACGCTTGGCGCAATCTCGGTTCTGTGGTTTGTTTAAGCCGGTTCGAGCTTAAAGTTGGTTTTTAAGTCACTTACTATTTCAAGCGAGCATAGTTTTTGTGCATCGCCGGTTGCTGCCTTAATTATTGTCAGTGATGCTTTACATTAAACTGGACATCGCAAACTCGAGAACTAAGCCTTTTATTTAAGCTGTACTTTAGGGTAGTATTCACTCAAGCTTGATATTAAATGCGATTATTTGCCCTTTACTTTTTTAAGTTGGGATATTGTAATCTTCAGGATGATTTAAAGGCAATAAATTAAAAATTGTCAAACTATCCTTATAATACTGGGTTTAATATGGGGTTTCAAAAAGCGGTTGAGCGAAAAAAGGAATTTTGGGGTGCAAATATTTAAACAACGCATCCTTGATTTAGAAATACTAAACGTAATTGATAGGGACCATGATTGCGTTAAGATATAAGCCCTTGAAACTAACTTCGGCTTTACGACAGTTTTCAACGCTGCTTGATGCTAGGCGCATTTGTACCCCATACTTAATAAGATGAGCAGCCCTAAGCCGGTAGCAGAACGTCTGGCCAAAATTTCCTCGACGCTAACCAAAAACGTAAACCAAAGCGATAATCCAGGTCTCAAATTGATTTTAGTTTAGTAGTGGCGAATCAGCTGGACCCACCCTTTCCCACATCGTTGATCAAACGCAGGTAGCCATTGGTAATTTGGCGAGCTCACGCTTTTAGCCCACAGTCCTCCACCGAAAGCATCTTGCCGGCCGTACGTTCATATTGAATCGCCCCAAAGCGTACAACGCCCTGGATCTCTCCATGATTCGCAACATGGCGCCGCAACTCAAGTCCTGGGATCAGTCGGACATGTGTAATGATCATCATCAAGTCGTCGCACCCGAAAGCCTTCTGTGCAGGCGGCGACGTTAAAATTGCGGCGCAAAAGGGCAAGGAGAAGGACCCAAGTGGCTTGGCGTTCTTTACCGAAGAGTATAAACTCAATTACATGATTGGCACCCTCCGAACCCCATTTGTGGCGCTGCTTGATGGGATTACTATGGGCGGGGGCGTTGGGCTATCCGTCCACGCACCGTTCCGCGTCGCTACTGAGAAGACGCAGTTCGCCATGCCCGAAACGAGCATTGGGCTGTTTCCGGACGTAGGGGGTAGTTTTTTCCTCCCAAGGCTTGACGGCGAGCTTGGGACCTACCTGGGATTAACGGGGCACGTGCTCACGGGGCGGGATGTGGTGTATGCTGGGATCGCCACCCACTACGTCCCCAGCGAGAGGCTGTCGCCCCTCGAGGACCGCCTTAATGAATTGGACTCGGCCAGTCACGAGGTGGTGAACCAGGCCATCGAGGAGTTTTGCGGCGAGCCAGACTATGATGCCTGCTCCCTTGACGAACACCGCCCCGTGATCGACAGGTGCTTTGCCCATGCTTCAGTCAAGGAGATCATTAAAGCTCTGCACGAGGAGGTGGAGCAAAAGGACTGGGCTCAACGCACAATCGAGGTCCTTGAGGCCGCATCTCCAACCTCGCTGATTGTAAAGGCTGCCTCGTTTTGTTGGCTTACCCTTAGGTTACCCGCGAGTTGCTCCGACGAGGTCAGAACCTTACCTTTGCTCAATGCTTTCAGTTGGAGCACAACCTGGTCCAGCATTTCTTGGTAAAAATTTAAGCTAGGTGACACTTTATTCTAACCTGACTAAGAACGGCCATGACTTCCCAGAAGGCGTCGAAGCCAAGCTCGTCCGCAAAGGGACGCCGAAATGGAACCCAGAAACACTGCAGGATGCCGACGAGGACAAGATCATCCACCAGTACTTTGAGCCGGCCGGGGGCCCCACCCTTTCCTTTGGAAAAAGTGCTACCAAGGGGGCTTTTACCACTTACCCGAACGCTCGCTTTACCTTGCCCACCGAGAAGGACGTCAAGAGCTACCTTACCAGCTCCGACATCTCCTTGCGGCCTACCGTCGAAGACCTTCTCAACCATTTCTTGCTGACGCGCGATTACAAAGTGGGCATCAAAGCTCGGCTCATCTCCATCCTCAACCGGTGTTGCGAGATCGATTACGCCAACAGGAACGAGGTCGCCTGGATCAAAGACTGATCTTTACATCTGCGAAGAAAATAGTTTTAACTTTTGGTTTAACCCCTTTAGGAATTTAAGTTATAAAGTTTTATTATACTCCTTAGCTATTGCGCGAAATGATACCATCGCTTCTAAATGTTACAAAAGAATTGTTTAACTTTCTATAAATATGAAGGCTTTCACGAGATCTACGTTATCATTAGAAACCGCTCTTGGGTTGATGTACCCCGAGGAAAATTTTAGGCTTTCATAAACAATTCAATCTTACCCCAATTGAGGATAAATGCCCTCACTTGATACTAATATCGAAATCTTTTTATCGAACCATGTTAAACTTGCTTGAATAGAGCAAAGATGGGTCAGCTTAACTATCTGTTACTTAGGTAGGTAAAGGCTGATATATAACCAACAGTTTTTAACAAAGACTTAACAAGCGCTTACCACTTACTGATATTAGGTAAAGCCTACATTATCAGCTACATGGCCTATATTATTTTATACCCCATTGCTAAGAATAACCAATACTTGTGTGTTTTACAACAGTAACTTTACTTTAGAACAGGGTACCCCAATAGCATTAAAACGCTACAAGCTTTGCTCATACTACGGGTATAGCTAGGGCAATGAGATGTATGAGCCGTATAAACAAATTGAAAAATATTTTTGCAATATGTAATCAGATAACCGATCTGGTCACCTAGAGTACCTTTTCAGTTTATTTCCTTAATTATTAGAAAGTGTCTAAAATTGGCATCGTTGAGCTTGTATAGAAAGCAAAACCTATGGCCATAGGATCTAGCCAAAGTTACTCTAAGAAACCGTTCTAGAGTAACCTTAACGTATTGTCAATTAAAGTGATTATGTGATACCAGAAAAAGCTAACATTGGTTTGCAAGGCCAATTAAAAGTTCAAAGATAACGCTATCGCTAGACATCGCCATCAATTATTAGCTTGCAAATCTTATTATGAGAGAACCAACTAATTAAACTTTCAGTATATACCTACAATATATAAGTTTATATTTAGGAGAGGTTGTAAAGACGTGAACCTGATCAGAAAGGTTTACCTGTCAAATTCCAAGGTATTCATGAAGTTAAAGATACAATTAGATACTTTGGATCAAACTATAATGGCTGAAAAATAGGCTTAACCTAAGTTTTAACCCAGTTTTTTGCTAAAATTGATAATGCTACACAAATTGTTAAATGATGATATGTATGCTGACACTTTAAGTGGGTGAGCTTACTAATTAGTTTACATTAAGCATACCATTAAGACTTTTACTTCTCAAACTTCATTTTAAGTGCAAATTGTAAGGTAGATATAAGATTGTCATTAAGTAGTTTATCTAACTATTCCTATTGCTTATATACAGCATTGAACCAAGAAACTGAGAAATAGGTGGACCAACAGACGATTGGTCCTGCTCTGACTGTGAGGGCACAAGTTTTATAATTTCCTCAGTACTCATAGACCATAATGCTTATGATTTTGGGGTAAATTCATCTATTTGAATTGTAAGAAAGATAACTGTAGATTCTACTTAAGAAAAAGTGCGTTTGGTAGAGTCAGTCCCCTGGTCCACCCAACCCAAATATTTTTATTAATAGTTTATTTACTCAACTTAAAGGATAGATGATTAGCTTTGCTTTTTAATAGTCCAACTAAAAAGTTTTAGACTAATAAACTTATACCTAATAGTATCTTAGTCATTTTTCAGATTGATGGTGTAAAGTATTTAATAATTATTTATATAGATTAATCTAACTTTATTAATTGCAATAATTAGTTATACTAGTGGGAAAGCCTTATTGGTGTCACTCAGATATGCAGGAGTTTAATTCTGGCCATGGCTACAAACTTGGCATGGCATATCTGTCTCAAGGTCAACCTTCTTTATATAGTTTACCATCCTTTACAAAGGCTAGTTACTTTTTTAGCACTAGTGTTGCCCAACCCAAAAGGAGGAGCTGCCACGTATCTTTATTTGCAAATGGGCCAAAACAAGGGATTATTAGAAATATAAAAGTTTTCTAATATGGCACCTCAGCTAACAGCCTAGGAAGCTATATCTGAAGGGGAGGAAGCTTTAAGGAAACTTTTATCTGGCACCCACTTTAGCTGGTGGACCATGATGGATAGCATTGGGGTGGGAGCATCAGCAACATGAGGCATAAGGAAATATAGTTGTGGGGTTTCTTTGTTTATGAGGTCAGCAATGTCCATCACCTCAACATATTGAGCAAGTTGATGCTCAGTGAAAGTGATGAGAGCCAGCACACAAGTGAAAGACTTGATATGCTGGTGGGTTTCAGGATAAGCAGGATTAAAGAGAGAAGTTTTTTGCCACATCAATGCAAGTGCAGCTCGCACCAAAAGTGAAAACCTCAATTTCATATTTAGCATCTTCCTCAAAATCATGATGTAAATTTGGGATAGGGATGCCCTCAACTAGGGGCTCTATTGCCGCATGAAGTTGCTGAAGAACAAATGCTAGTTACTTTATGTTCATGATACCTCAAAAATATTAAAGCTATGGTAAAGCTATTTTATCAGTATCAAAAAGATGATAGTACTTGATAAAATGATGCTTAGCCTTATATTTCATTTTTAGACTATAACCTAGCCTTAAACCATATCACAAATAGATGCACACCATCTAAGTGAGATCTGATAGCCTAGAAATTTATAAATATCTATCATTTGGTTTATTATAAACGTTATTCTAACCTAGGGGTCATGCTGTCAAATATTGTGCCATTATTTAGCAATCTAGCTATATACTTAGTAACATGCATCTTTAGTAATGTATACCTGATCTTAAATGTGCTATCAATTATCTATATGCATTTTTTATATTAGTCTGTAAATCAACGGTGCTTATGGTTGTTAAAAAGTAACCAAGAAGTAGCCATATACAGTTTAACCTAGGGTGATTCAGAAAAACTATATTATGAGGTGCACTTGAAATAAGTAGGTAGCTTAGTAAAGCTAGTTAAATCTATTAAAATGTTCAAAAAATTATAATATCATATGGCAGGAAAGGGAAACTTATGATACATATTAAATAGATAAAGGTCATATTAGATAACCATAACTAACTTTGTAAAAAAAACTACATTTGATTACCAGACTGCAGCTAGATTGTAATATCATAATATATGTCATCAGAGATACTATCTAATTTGGTCTCCTTATAAGCTTATAGGTTGAACCCTGTATATATGTAAAGTAAGATTTACTCAAATATGTGTAAGCATAATACAATAAGAAGTAAACGCTCTTGTTCTGTTTGAAACAAAATAATAAGACTTTATAGTTTGCAACATCAGAAGGTAATGTTTTCACCACTATAACTCTTGTAACTATCCATAATTGCTATATATAAAAAACCATGGAATTAATATAAAATATACATAGATAAACTTTTATGAAGATACTTTGTGTGTCCAAACACATTTAGGTAACGTTGCTCTTTAATTTTATAAAAAAAGTATTGTAATCAGTATTTAGGATATGGATAGTGTCTATGTAGAAATTAACAATATATATATATTTCTAATGTAAATATATATAGAAAAGAATTATACATAATTTTAATTTTAAATATGAAAAATAAATAAATATAGAAAATACAATATTTAGAGTTTAAGTTATAAGATGATAATTTTGGAAGTATCAACTTTAGTGTTAGAACCCTGGCTTATTTAACTGAGAAGGTTCAGCAAGCAGAAGATGGAGAACTTTTAAAATCATCCAGAATAAGTTAAATCTAAGAAATTGCAATAATTAACAATACATTCATATGTGGATTCATCAGGTCCAATGAAGACCTAAAAGAAAAAAGACAGTCATAGATATGCCCTACAAGACAGCTTTTACATCAAGCCATTAAATTTTTATATGAAAATAAAATGCTGCAGTTTTTTAAAAGATATGCAAATCAACTGACTCTATTAAGAGATAGGTTTTAAATTCTGCTACATTTTTTTACTTCATTTAATTTGTATATGTTTTGGTTATAATTAAATCCTTCTTAGTGTTCACAGAATCATTAAGTTTATCTACTTAGTCTCCCAATAATACTATTGTAGAATACTGACTTAGCAATAGTCAAAAAGTATATTATTATAATGTTATGGGGTAAATTAGGTATTTGTTATGGTTTAAAAATGTGCTGTCATGTTTAAACATATATAGTATTTCAGTTTAGTTTATAAAAATATTTTAAACTTTTACATGTTTCTAATCTAAATGTATCAGGGTTAAAAGCTTGCATTAATAAATTGTGCTCTTCTTTGTTACTTAGATTTTTATATGTAGATTTTACAACACACCTAATTAAGCAAGACCCAATTCACTATAGATGATGCTTTTAAAGAGGGTGGTAATATTAAATTATAAGATAAGGGAGTAGATACTTAAACACAAGAGTCATTATTCTCAAAAACATGGTTTCATAGATAGCCTTAGAGTTGATTAAAAACGTGGCTGTCAAAACAAAACTAATGAGGCTAGTATTTAATCCTAAAATCAGAAAGTAGCTAGAACTATAGGAATATCTTGACTGGGTATCTAATATAGACATGCGTTTGTATAGATAGACTTATGTTCATTAGTCCAGCACCTCAAATTATACCTTTAAAACAGCTGAAAATTTCTGAGACCATGTGTGACTATAAGATGAAAGCGTTTTAAATAACAAGAAGTTAGCTAATATTGAGAAAGTTTGATTAATAATAACAATTTAAAAAATTAAAATGTGATATTAAAAAATAAATTGTACTTCAAGATATAAAAATCCAATTAAATGGGAATCTCAGGCTGTAACCTTACCTTTTAGCCCAATATGTAATAATAAATTAAAAACATAAAAAGCTGAAAGATAATCCTTTTTAAACCATGTTTAACATAAATGAAGATCATCCTTTAGCTTGGAAACTTTTTTGAAATGTACCAAGGTTAAATGATGCAAAAAACTTAATATTTACATACAGTGTTTAGATTATTTGCTAGAAAAATTTAGGCGCCACTTTTTAATAAAATTTGTATATAAAGCATTAAAAGATGTTTTTTATTTAAAAAATAAGTCTTGGACTCTAATATATAATATGAAGTCTAGCAAGATAATATTAATGATAAAAAAACTATAGATTTTAAGGCAAAATATATTTTATGTTCTACCTTTTATATAGCTAAGACATTAGATTCATTACTTTATAAACCTTTTTAATTACTTATTTCACCATCACAACTTAAGATACATGTGGTTTTTATTCTAAACTTCATACATAATAATTAAAAGGCTGACTTGGATATCAAAGAGACCTATAAGATTAGGTCAGATATACCAGACGTCAATATGACATATAAGAGAGATTATATATGTTTCTTTTTATATAAGATAAAATAGAAAGATCATGAAATTATACTGAACAATAATAGCTTCCAAGTACAAGTTCTGTTATGTCACATGACATTACTGGGGAGACAGGCTGTAAGAACAAGGAGGATAATGGTAGGGTCATAGTTATTCAGTTGGCTGACCTTACTGACCTTAAACATACCTTGAAACAACGCTAGCAAAGACTAAATATGGCCAGGTTAGTACCAAGGGGTCACTCGATGGGATTGCCAGCATTATATAAACTGCCTTGAAACTTAAAAGTTACACAGTTAACATAGTGTGGGCTGTTATGTTTGATTATAAATAAAGATTTGAATATCATTAAAAATATAATATTACTAAATCTAGTAAGAATCACCTCCAAGCTAGATCTCAAATTTAGGCATACTTAAGCTTTAGTACTACCATCAATGGTAGTCTAATTTGTCAGCTAAAATTTAGCACAGCCACTTGATAAAATGACCATGTCCCAAATCACCAGTCTCCCTTATAGTCATTCTTGCTAGACTGACTTCTTTGTTGGTCATCTCTGTCTTAATAAAATATATTAAGTTTTTATTTTGATGAACTCTTGGTTTGGCCTGTCTGAGGATCTCCTCAAAGAGGTATTTCCAACATAGGCCTTTTTATACTATCAAAATTATATACTGAATGGATTTCACCATTGACTGAGTCTAAATCACTTATAATTAATGCTCCAAAGGGTCTAGAACCCAATCTACAATTGGTTGTGAACTCCTAGAAGTACAACCGTGTCACTATCTGGATAGGATATTTGCCTCTTTTAATAACAATCTATATACTTTACTGTGGTTACCTTGTTGTTAATCTCATTTAGTGGTGTCTTGTTGCCATTTGTTGTGATAGTAGGTTCCATTACTACCTGGTTTTGGAGTTCCCATCATCTCCTTGGGAACAGGAGAGTTAAAGAAACTCTTCTCAAATAAGCTGACCAACCAAGAAGTTCTGTTTTCAGGGACACTCTATATAGACTCTCTCTAGGAGTAAAATTGGTGTTTTGGTCATTTGTCACAGTCCCATATTCTCCTCACTACTAAGTTTTTGATTGTTTAAATTAGTTTCCAGTTTGGCATTACCTTTATCACATCCAATGGAGGGTCCCTACCATTCATGCTTTTACTTGATACTTTTGGACCTTCCTTGGCCCTTCTTTAATTAAATATATAAAAACAACCTCAGAATTCCTTTTTGAAATTAGGAAGACTTTAGCTTCTATTTCTTTTGAAGTTTCTATTTAGCACATTTATAAACAATCTTGTTTGCCACCTTGTTGCGCCAACTTACTGCATATACTTTTACCCATAAAAGATGACTGGGTGTTTATAGTCCTTAGAACTCAGATAAAGTTTTTGGAAGTTGATAAATGGTTGGGAACGCCTTCTTGAAGCTTGGCAACTGACTAAGGCTTTCTTCCATATGTTCAATGAGTTCTTTGCACTCACTCAAGAGGGAAACCCACTGGTTTCCTAATTATATAAATATTGTGGTTGGAAACAGGTCCTGCTTTTGTATGATGCTATTGAAACGTCATCTCTTTGATCACTTTTGGATATGCAAGCAATGACCACTAAGGTATGATGGGCTCCATCTGCCAATTTCAAAGTGTAATTGCTAGCCTCCTTAGGAATTTCCCTTCTTCAACTGACAGTGGGTCTATTGATTTAATCAGTTATGTTTTACCTTCAGGGGCGCCTATAATAATGACCTCAAAAACAGCAACATGCCTCTTAAAAAGGAGGAGCCCTATGTCAATCTACCATCATTATTTGTAAAATAATTGTGCCAACAGGAGTCTAGTTCTAATTATCAGTAAAAATTATATTTAATTTAGTTTTGCTCTTGAACTCCTTTTCCATGGAAATAATCAAACTCTCATCTGAAGGTTGTTTCACCATTATGATAATGGATAGCAATGTCTATCAGGCAACCCTAATAAGGATTCTACCTTAAGAACCCCAAAGCGCTTTTTATATGATAATTATAAAATAAAAGTAAGCCATACCTGAGCTCATGGGAGTTTAGCCTTGGACCAATTCTGGCATATAAGATCACCTTTGAGAACTCTCGCCTGACCCACATTAAGTTTAACACACTCAGTAGGCTAAAATAATTATTATTAATTTATGGTTGTAGGTATGCCCCTGTAGAGAATGTTGTTGAGCAAGCTCCTTTATTTTATTATAATAGCAAACTATCTCACTCCTTTTCATGATAAAAATGCTTATCCTGGCGTCATTATTATGCCTAAGGTGGATTCTACTAGCAGCTTGTTTGCACTTTAAGTTTAAATTAGATTTGAATATTTTCTGCTCTTTTCCATTCACTCTTCCCCTTTTTGAAAGTTAGGACAGATATTCTGGTTAATAAAGGTACCTCAGAGAACTTTGCTGATCAAGACATAGCCAAATACCTTAAGTTACACTGCTTACTAAGTGGTATGGTTTTGGCAGATACCTTAAAGGCTAATCCTCTCTGATAGTTCATGGGACATTTTGACTATCAAGTTGGCAGAATCACCTTGGTGACCACTTCTTGATGGTCAAAAATCTGCTGTACCCAATTAATCTTTGGAGTATAGTGGTGGCGTGAATTTTATATCTAAATTAATTTAAAAATGAACAGTTTGCTTTAGCTTTGAATATTATGAAACTAAAGTATTTACCATGTCAAAAGTTGATACTCCAAGCAATTTGCCACAATAAACTTATGTAGAAACTCAGTCTTGCGCCTCTGCTGAAGCCCACTTTGGAAGCCCCCTTATCTACTGTTTGTAGGGGTTAGAATCTTCTATTAAAGCGGCTAATAAAGTTGTCTTAACTAACCATTTTGAGGTTGATTGGATTTTAAACTTACAGCGGACTTGGTTTGCACCTCCTCCTATCTATTCCTTAAAATTGCAGGAAGTGCAGAACTAGATTTTTGGGTTACAAAACAGCTTTCCAAAGGTGCTATTTTACAGAGTATCACTCCAATATGCTTACCACTCTTAATTGAGGAGAAAACAGATGGTACTTTACGAACTTGTGTAGATTGTATAACTTGAAAAATGTCAACATACCTAATCTTCATACCATCTCATTGGAGGCATGAATGTCAGTATGTGGATAAAGTTAAAGTCTTCTTCAAGCTGAATTGTCTAATGTCTTTAATAAAATTTTCCTTATTTAAGGGGAAGGAATGTAATACTGCCTTCCATGCCAGAAAGGGGATTTTTACAATTAGGATTTTGTCAATTTGGCCTTAAGAGTGCGCTTATAATCTTTCAAGACTGTATTGATGTGGCGTTAGGAGAGAAGTTATGTGCATGTGCTGTGGCATATATGGACCTTAATCTAGTCTAAACCCAGATCAGGAGTCCCATGAGATCCACTTGTGGCAAATGGTTAAATTGCTTATAGCGGCTAACATGACTCAGAAATTGAGTAATTGTAATATCTTTATATCCCAGGATACCTTCTTAAGCAACATTGTGTTTGACCAAGGTTATATGATCTCTACAGAAAAGGAGAAAGCTATATGCCATTGGACCACTTAAACCTCAGTAAAGGAACTAAGAAGCTTTTTGGGGACATGCACTTTCTGTTGTGGGAGTGGCTAATAATACTAAGCCTAGCTTACCATTATGGATGCGTATACACCCTAAAACACAAGCCAGAATACCAGAGATATAATTGAACACAGTACTTTACATTTTAAGAGATGTGAAGAACCTGGGGATGACAATTTACAACAAGTGTTATCAATACCCCAAAAAGAAGCCAAATGTAAAGCGCCCCCATAGAGGATCTAAGAGAGGCAGCTTTCACAAGAACAGAATCCACCGTGGAAGAATATCAGCAGCATGGGGAGGGAATCCAGAGTGATGACCTCAGAACTTAACAATCATGATGGAAATACCTCAAAGAGAAATAAGATAGCAATGCTTCAAAGCATCAAGAATAAGAGGCAACCAACACAGGACCCATATCAATCCCCCAAAACGCAAGGAGGGCAAGAGCATGGTGATGATCACCAATATGGACCTCACATTTCAAAGACTGATGAGCGTAACAACTAGAAAGTATTGCAATTCAATTAATTTTTTAAAATAAAAGGTTCCTTTTTCTAGGATCTTTTTATGATAAAAAGTAAAAGAATCAACTTATAGCAGATTCAGTTGTGGATTACTGTTTTCAAAATCCATATGGGAGGGGAATAAGGGGGTGTGCATAGAGGTCAGAGAATCTTGAATAGTGTAATCTTGCATATCAACACTGTAACATCTCAACACCCATTTGGATTCTGCCTTACATGTCAGATCACTATCAAAACTTTCAGGAATTTATTTTTTGATCAATACCACATTTACTGAATGGCAACAATTTATTTTAGCAGGCTGACGGGTTTCCCCCAAGGATAAGGAAAGTAGGGCCAATCCCATCTTGAATCAAATGGGGTTGGCATAACCTAACCTACTGGGGATGGGCTCTCCTTATATGGTAACAAATTGAAGAGTTGGGAGGGGGATTCCAAACTTAAGTTCAATTCAAAAAATATGATTGTATTTGTAATTGGCTTACTCCCTTGATCAGAACTCAAACTACATTATAGCACATTCCAGCATTAGAGTGGGCGATACCTACCTTCTGACAATAAACTCTGGCCACCACCACTTCCTTACAAAGCCTCTGGATTTTTTACCAGATTCTTGATGGTGGGAAGGATGTGAAGGGTAAAACCTTCAGGGGTAGTCTGTAACCCATCTCTCATACACAACACGGGCTAAATCGCCCTTGTTAATGAGGGAAAGCAACATTTTTGACCCCTTCTTGGATCTTTAGGGAAACTACTCCACGTTATGGCGCAGGGGTTGCTTCCCAAAACTTATATTACTTTTCCCTCTTTGGACAAGGGGGAGCTCTGCCACCAGTGACTTGCATGAGAGCATAGTTCTTATGCGCTTAGGTAACTTCTGGGGGTCAAGGAGCTTTAAGGTATAATTTGTGGAAGGCATACACCAGCTTTTGCAATTAGACAATCTCTGGCACTTACCCAGATGTTCTCATAGGAGGTAAACCTTTAAAAGGCAAACAGGTACTGAGCTGAATAGCAGTATTTCCTTTGATGCCAGAATTGCTTCAACTTTGGCCTCCTGAGAGTCATCCATTAATATTGGCTCTAGCACAGCAGGTTCCTTACCCTTGAAAGAGGACAACAGGAATTCTTGGAAGACGCTATGCTTTTAATGGGATGGGCGCGTCAGCCAGAAATCACCAAAATTTAAATATTTCTATAACACATGGGACCCAGAAATTTTACTGGAAATTTTCCTGTAGGGGACCATCATATGAAAATGATGCTTATCCACATGACTAGGGAACTTAACTTGAACTAATGGGCGGGAAGTTGCTTGCAATTAGCGAACTTCTTGTAAGTACTGATAGCCTTTGTTAGGTGCTTTTAAACCAGGGTTTGGGTATTCCAAATTTACATTAAGTGTTCTTCTGCAGTAGGCATTTATGAAGAAGGGATGGGCCTATTAAAACGAAGGGTTGTGCCCTGAGGTGGCTTCATATGGGAAAAGCTGTGGACAAGTGGGTTGCATTATTAATGAAAACTGCGCCAAGGGAAGATCAGCAGCCCAGGTATCCTGAGAATTAAAGTCATAGCAGCGAAGATACTTCTCTAGGGAATAGTTGGCCCTCTCCGTCTGCCTATCAAACTGGGATGATATATGGTGGATTGACAGGGAATGATCTTAAGGATGGCTAACAATGCTGTCCAAAAACAGGCTGTAAACTGGGGCCCCTGGTCACTCAACACTTACCAGGGTAGGCCAAAAATAAAAAACATGGTGGATGAGAATATTGAACATATTATCTGAGGAGATTGATAACATGGCATAAAATGGGAAATATGTTAAATCTTTCTACAACCATCATTTTTGCATCAAACACATTTTAATTACTGAGTTTGACAATGTATTAAACCAATGCAGAGGTCCATGAGCCTTCTGTATGCTGTAAGGGATGTAGCAGATCTTTATTTACAATATTTCAGATTTAGCGAAGCACAAGTAACATAATATGTGATCAAAGCTAGGATATCCTTAGATATACCTAACCACTTGAATTACTGTTTCACCAGATTTATGCATTTATTATTTCCTAGGTGTCCCACTTATGAGGAATTATGATGTGTGCAGATTGCCTAATTGTGAAGTTGGGGATAAACCCAAACTCTGTTCCTGAATAAAATAATTTCCTTTTTCAGCGAATAGCGGGTTCATTTGTGGTCCTGGAAGTACCAGTTGATCAAACAACTCCAGCACCTCCAAGAAGGACTTCTGACCAGCCAGCACATGAGAAACCAAAAGCACATATGGGGACCAGTCTACCACAGAAATTGTAGGAGGAGAAATGGCTTTATCTGGAAAGGAGGTTACCATGGTCAGTTATTGAATATTCTTGGTAGGACTTAAAGAAGGGTTATAGCTCAACATATCTGGAAGAACATTTAGAGAACCCTTCACAAGCTCACATTTGATTTTAAGCTTTAGAATTTGCAATACGTCTAGACCTGACAATGTGCTAACTTCTGCAGTTTTTAAAGTAAACGAGGGCTTATGTTCCTTTCTAATGACCACTTCAAGTTGTGCTCAATGGAGAAGGTACTGACAATATGTAAAAGACCATGCCACCATAGCAAGCTCCTTATCATAGATGCCCATGATTGCTCTGACAAGGAGAACTTTTGCAAAAAGTAGGTCATAGAATGCTCCACCCCTTCATTGTCCTTAAGCAACACATCCCCACTGCAGCTGCAGAGGCACTGCATGCTACAACAAAGGGCATGGCTGGATTCACAATCTTAGAAATTGAAGTAGCCACAAATACTTCCATGATAGCCTCAAAATGAGTGTTGGAAAAATTATGTCCACTTTATGAAAACGTTTTTCCTTGTCATGGAATAAAAAGGCACCGCTAACTGAGATAGCATATGAAAGAACTTTTTTTAGGAAAATAATGGTACATAAGAAACTCCGCAGCTGCTTCTGCATGGTGGCCGTGAGCTTTGGGAGAATGACCTCAAGTCTTCAGGGGGAGTACTATACCCATCCTTCAGAGCCAAGTTACAAGGAAAGTGACTTTTTTAAATCTCACACTGAAGGCTTCACATAAAGATCTGCCTTCTGCGAGGCAGCCATCACCACTTCAAAGTCTTTTGCATGCTGCTCATGAGTGGGAGAGTGTACTAAGATGTTATAGATATATGCCACCACACAGGTGAAGCGAAGATCACTTAAGAAGTCATCAATTATGTGTTAGAACGTGGTAGGTTCATTCTTAAGGCTAAAGGCATTACTAAGAGTTAAAAGATAACGCTTTTCTATTATAAATGAACATGAGTCATTCCTAATCTTCCGCTACCTTAATTTCATTGAAAGCATTTACAAGGTTGAGTTTAAAAAATACCTTTAGCTTTTCAATCATCTGTCTAATATTTTGTTCCAAAGGAGAGGGGATGAGGATCATGTACCATTATATTATTCAAATGGCCATAGTCCACGCAAGGCTACAAAGTTTATCATACTTTTGGGCAAAGCTATGAGAGATGTAATGGGAGAGGAATTCTGGAATAAACAACCATTTTTAAGCATATTCTCCAACCAGATCTACAGCGCCTTATCTTCCTTTTCAGTATATATATAAGGGCAGTTGATATTGCTAAAACTCACAGCTAAATGGAAAGCCAATTTATATCATAATGGGGCGGGAAAAATTGGCTTTATCCATAAAAGATATTCCTATATAGCATTAGCCTAGAGAGAAATTGAGAGGAAATTTCGTGATAGAAGGTGTTGAAATAATGAAGCCACTACTTTATAGACGCTAAAATATTAATAAGAGGAGACAACCCCATTTATGAGTATTATCATAGGACAATAAATTTGAGTCCAGACTTATTTTTACTTGTTGACGCCACCACCAGCCAACGCCTAGGATAATAGAAAACAGCAATTCTGGCGTTGCGGTAAACCAATGCCAAAAGCAGAACTTGTGCATGGAAAAGTATATAGGACGCTTTAATATATAACAAGACATTGAGGCAGAGGAGCACTAAAATATTTGAACCCATATCAAGGTCAAAATCATGATATTAGGCTACTTTTTTACTCATTAAGTTCCTCATAGCTTCAGTATTCAAAAAAGCATCAATGGACACCTTATGGGATCCTAACTGAATTTATTAAAGGCAACAAAAATAGGCATGACCCTGCTTATTTGCAACAGCATGGAACATGACTGGCTGAGATATGGTAATCACAGGGATAACAACGGGGGTTAAATATGAAAGAGGACAGGATCCTTATCAGGATGGATTTCCTAAATTACAGCTTGTTGAAACGCAGGCAATGCAGGCACCAGAGGCTTTAAAGGTACCTGTTTCTCCTTGAGGTCAGACTCAATGGAAGGGGCTTGGTTACCTGAGATTAGGGATACTGGAGAAGGGAAGTACTGTCATAGAGCCAGCTACTAAATTTAAAAGATTAGCCTGCCAGTCTGGGCAAGTGGTCACCCAGAACACAAACCAGAATATCAGAGGTATAGCCATCCAAACAACTTGGTATATCATAAGGAGGGGAACAACTGCAGGATGCAGTTGACAATCACCGTTACTAACATACCTGCCAGCAACCACACAGTTTCAAGAGAGGCAGCCGCAGATTCTGAAGTGGTTACCTCCTAGGGTCCCCTTTGGTCAAGAATCTATTGAGATAATGTGAGGGGTTAGACTTGAGGGAGGATCGCGAAACTTGGACCACTGAGTATGGAATAATCCAAGGAGTAAGGGCACATATTGGAGCCACAAGGCATCCAGAATGGTGGTCAACCACAGGTGAATACCATACCAATATCATCATTCAATTTGGGAGGGCAACAAGGTAGTGATTATAGTCACTATTATCAGTAATTATGCAGACTGGAAAACATGGCACCTAGCAAGAGTGAGGCTAACTCATAGCTCAAACAATAGAATTTTTAAATCTTAAAAGCGCATTATGTTTATCTAAAACAAGGTATAAAAGTGATTGACAACGTACCTTTGGGGGACTATTGTCTTAAGTGCTAGGGCTTATTGAATAATTAATCTTCATAAACCAAGGGTAGCACAATCACATTTAAGTCCTGCGGATTGACACACCAAAATCCTTATGACACTGGATTAATCTCACCTTAGCAAGCTGACTTGGGCTCAAATTTTGCTACTAAATTTTCCCTCATAGTAAAAATTCACTTGGCAGATTGGATGTGCTTTGCCGGCGGACATTTGGGTGTGCCCATGACCAGGGTAGGTAGGGGAGGTCTCACCACATTTTGAAGAGGTTTATTGCGCCCAAAAATGTTGTGGACAAGCTCACCTTTTATGGTGGGGATGAAACAAATTGACAGGGTTCTAAACCCAAGCGCACAATGGACAATGCCATTAAGCTGGACACTAATTTATTGATTCCAATGAACCCAAATTGGTGCTTGAGACTATCAAGGGAGAGGAGAGGCCTTAACCTTTCCACTGGCAGAGGCTCCATGCTGATTCCACATTAAGACACCCCTCAATTTTCTGCACCAACTCCTGAGTGGTGAGAAGGGGAGGCAGGGGAGCAACCTTCAGCAGGTAATCTGTCATCCACCTCTTGTCTACCACTTGGGCTAAGTCGCCCCGGGAAATGAGTGTTATGGACACTTTCTTATGACCCTTTTTTGTCTGTGATAGGAACTCCTCACAATAAGGTGCATGGGTGCTCCCTGGGACTTACATTATCCTTCCCTCTTTGAACAGGGGGAGCATCACCACCATGAAACTGGGTGAGGGCAACATTCTTTTCGGGCTTTTGGAAACTTAAGGCCAAAGTAGTGGTGATCTTCTGAGGAGGGCGGGGAGCTTCAGGGTGCAGGGCGTAGAAGGTGTTAGATTTTTGCCCATATTCCTAGCTGACTAGATTACCAGGGATCACTAGGGGGTAATTCCCTAATTCAAAGTGAATTGGATATTGGTTGACCCTGATTTTGGGGTAACTATGTTCAGGAGATTTTAGGTTATATGCCTGAGTCAGATCCATCAGGGATCTATCTGGATGAATGCTTAAGATCTTGTCAGGCAGAGTTGCCAACAAAATAGAGGCATCTGATAGTTGATTAACTATCAGGTGTACCTATTGGGATCAGTCAGGTTTCATCACTGACTGATTGGGAATTTAAGGATTAAGTTGCAAGGCGAGTGATGCCACCTGCAACTAGAAAATCAATCAGTTGGTTTACAACCTGCCTTAATAGGTAATAAGTCCCATTAACTAAGCAGGTCGCTTGCCAAATATGGTTGGTTCACTTGGATTGAGAGCAAGAAATGTTAGGGACATGTTTTCTGACTCTTTCCATTTTAGGTCTTGAGGATGTCCAATGACGGAATTCTAGCCAGGATGGGGAAGACCATCGCTGCTGAGACAAGGATGGGTAATTCAACAGCAACGGCTGCCATTTCATCAAGGAGGTGCCAACTGAGGGTTGGGTGCCAAATTCTCCACTATAAATTCCCTAAATTTACTAATAGATCATCATCATCAATTACCAGATCAATTACCAGAGTATTATCTTAGTATACTTTATCAGAATCCATTTCAAGTTCTATTCTTTCTCAAGGAAATTTCTGCTGTGTGCTCTAATTGGGAGAATCTTTAGGATAAAGAGTAAGGATTTGAGTGGGGATCCAGAGAAGAAGAATCAAATTGGGGATTGCTGCCACCTGTGTGTCACAGAGAAACCGTAAACTGGGATCTGAGCATAGATTGAGTTAGGCGGTACCAGGGAGTGAATCCCTATTTAGGACATCATAAGTATTTTGAGAGGAAATACTGGCCAAGCGTTGAACTGAAATCTAGTACTTCAATTCAACTACAGATAATAGTCGCCATACTATTATCAACAATTATATCAACTACTATCATACAATGCGGAAAATTGCACAACAACCCAAACCTGTGTAGTTAATATATTTATGGGTGTTATTAACCAAGAATAATCAGAAAACCTATAAATTTTAACAGAAGGCCTTCACCAACTCACCACAATGACACAATCACGAGTGCTGACCCAACTGTAATCATAGTTGGAAACCCCTTCCAGTCCATGAGGTACTGTACTGAATGGCGAGACTTCTGAGAGGCCAAAATTGCCCAACTTCAGCCTCCTTTAGTCTTTTCACCAAAATAGGCTCCAGCACCTTGGGTCCTTACCCATAAATATGGGACAACTGAGAAACATGGAACATGAGGGTGCTGCTTCCAGTGAGCGGAAAAAGTCAGCTTAAACGCCCCATTGTCCATATTTTCCCCCACCAAATGGAGACCAAAGCTTTTCTAAATTTCCAGGAGGGCACCTTCATATGTAGGTGCTGTGTATCCAACATGATGGAAAACCCACCTTGATTTCATGGTTAGGGAGACATTTCCAGTCCATGAAATGCTTTTAATCTCTGATGGCCTTGGTTAGGTGCTCTCAAAACAGGGATTTAGTGCACCAGATTTGCTGCACATGGTCTGCTGCAGCAGGGACTTCTGGGAAAAGGCACAGACCAATAGAAAATGAGGGGCTATACCACAACATGGCTTTTTATGGTGAGGAATAAGTAGATGCATGATGCTATTATCATATGAGAACTAAACCATTGGAATATCATGCGCTCAGGTATCCTGTGCAGTTGATGCATAACAGCAAAGGTATTGTTCAAGAATCTGGTTGACCCATTTTGTCTGGCCGTCATACTGGGGTTGGTGTGTGGTGGAGCAGCATGGTTTAATCTTTTAGATAGCCAGGAGTTTGTTCCAAAAAAGTGCCATAAACTGCGGCCCTCAGTTGCTCACAATCTCCTGAGGCAAGCTAAACATTGAGAACACATGCCATACAAATAGTCAGACTTTCTCCTTGAAGGTGATGGCTAATGAACAAGGGATAAAGAGTAAAAACTTGGTAAAGTAATTTATGACCACCATAATCAAATTAAAACCTTTAGAGCTGGTAAGCTTGACAATAAAATTAACTGATACTGAGGTCCATGGGCCCTCCACCTGCTGCAGGGGATGGAGAAGGCCATTTTTACCTGCTTTAATCAATTTCGCCCACATGCACATCACATAATTAGTGATCCAAGCCAGGATATCCTTGGAGTTACCCATCCAGCTTAAAAGTCATTTTACCAAATCAAGGATTTTTTTAACCTGAGTGGCCTACCGCTGGGGTGTCATGATGGGCATAATTTACTTTGTGGAGTTGAGGGCGGAACCCACAGTCTTGCCCGGAACTGGATTGTCCCCTCCTTTAATAAGTAATGGGTCCGCTTAAGTTTCAGAAGTACCAGCTGGTCAAACAGCTCCAGCCCTTCAAACAGGACGTTTGACCCACTAATTCCTGGGAGATTAAAGGCACATCTGGGGCCTGGGATGTCACTGAAATTTAAGAGAAGCAATAGAAAAGATCTGGGATGGCGGAATTAACATGGTAGCTCCTGCGATTCCCCCTATATTGGACAAAAAGCAGGGTTTTGGCTCAACAAATTGAGGAGGACATTCAAGGCACCCTTGACGATATCATACATGGAGTTATAACTTCAGAGTTCGTGATACATTCAGATCTGGCGTTGCGCCAGTTTTTGAATCTTCTGGAAATATATTAGAACCTGATGATTCATCTGCATGATTTCTTCATGATGCATGCCCTGAATAAGGTAATGCAGGTGGTAAGCGACCATGAAACAGCGTCCAGCACCTTATTGTGAATGGCCCAGGATTGTTCAGATGAAGAGAACTTGTGTGAAAATAAAGAATTGGATGTTCTAACCCATCGTGCACTTGAAGCAGCACTGCCCAACGGTGGCTGGCAAGGAATCATATGCTACAATAAATGGTTTGGTGGATTCAACATGTTTGAGAATGGGAGGCGTCAAAAAACGCCTCCTTGATGATGCAAACGCCCATTGAAAATTCTTCATCTATCAGAATAAAACATTTTTTCTGTCAAGGGATGCAGTGGCGCGGCCAGCTTCAAGAGGGCGGGGAAAATTTCTTCAATAATATGATTGTATCAAAGAAGCTCTGAAAATGCTTCTGGGTGGTAGGATTAGGCTACTTGAGGATTGCTTTGATCTTGCTGGGGAATTGTATAACCATCCTTCAGGACCAAGTTACCCAGGAAAGTAACCTCCTCCCTAAAAAACTTGCACTTGGAGGTCTTTACATAAAGTCCCTCCTTGTGCAACGCAGCCTGCACCGCCTCTGTGTCCTTCTAATTCTGCTCAGGAGTGGGAGAATGGACAAAATTAAGTTGATATATGCCACTGCACAGGTGAACCAAAGGTCGCCAAGAACATCATCAGTATTGCATTGGAACGTGGTCGGAGCATTCTTTAAGTCAAAAGGCAGTACACGGAACTGGAAGATACCCATTTAGTTACAAGTCTCAGTAAGCCACTCCTGGAATTCTGCCACCAAAATCTGGTTGAACGCGTTATAAAGATTGAGTCTAAAAAAACTCCCAGAATTTTGCAATCACCTGGCTAATTGTCAACTTGAGATGGAGGGGATAGGATCATGAATGGTAATATTACCTATATGTCAATAGCTCACGCAGGGACGCAACGTTCTTTCTGCCATCTAATTGAAATCTGTGTGGAAGCAATGGTAGAAAACTTTAAAGCCCACCCTTTCTTAGCCATATCCTCTAACAACGCCTCCACCACCTTGTCCTCCTGCTTCATGTAAGGATATAATGGAAAATTGATGTTAAGCACATCCACCGTCAATGAAGGCCAGGTCATACTTAGAATGGGGTGGAAGGTGGTTAGCATTTTCCAGATCAAAAATAACTGATATGCTATCAAAGCTGGGGAAAATTTGGTGGAAGTTCTTTGAGAGAAAAAATGATTTAATGAACCTCATCCCCATTCTGATGTGAATATATCAATAAGGGAAAACTTCCCCACAACTGGGTATTTGTGAAAGATAATATGTATGAGTCCAGGTTGATGTTAATCTGTTGCTGAAGCCAACAACTCACACCCAGAATAACTGAGAATAGCAAATTTGGAACCATATCAAACCAATCACAAAAATAAATTTGGTGCGCCTAAAATGGTACTGAACACCATATCGTATACAAAGCCATTGGAGCTGAGGATGCACCAAAAACTTATGCGCTCACTTCAAGCTACAAATATAGATCCTGCGCGAGTTTCCAACTCATAAAATTTCCCACCACTCCCATATTCATAAAATTCTCAATTAAAACCATTTGATTACCTAGCTGAATTACAAAAGGAAACAAAAATAGGCACATTGCTGTTTATTGGCAACGGTATGGGACACCATTGGCTGAGAATTGATAATTGCTGAGTTAGCTGAGGAACAATAATCTGAGGGGGACACAGAAGCCTCTATGTAAAGAGACTTCTCGAAATGTTCTCTCTGGGATGCTGACAACATTTGCACCAGAGGATTGACAAGTACTAGGTCTTTTATGGGAACCATCTCGCCAACTAGCGCCATGGAAGGGGAGTGGAATGAAACCAAACAGGGAGAGGAAGGAGCATCTCAGGATGAAAAAAAACACACCCATGCCATCTGTCCATAACTGCCATGCTGAGAGAAGGACAAGATGCACACTGCCTTGTTATTTATAGCTCCATTCAAAACTGCTTTGACAAAGAACACTTTGGTACACCTCTTACCCCACACGGCGCACTCCATAGTTTGGCGCTGATAGAAGTGGCCACACCAACCACCTGCTCCAAAAATCCAACTGAGATTCTCAGGTGTAATTTTTGAAAGAAATAATATCCAGAGCGTCACAGAATACCACAATTAAAACTTCTAACGGAAGTCCTAACCCAGGAGCCTGACCCTGGAAAACTCAATGAACAAGGGCAGATTAGAGGCTTCTGCGCCCAAAGTGAGAAATTTTAGGAGGTGAGCCAATCTTGAAACTGAAGCCTGAAACACCAATGACACCAAAGTAACTAAGGGGTAGAAACTACAAATTTGTTGGTTGAGCAAAGAATCACATGCATCCGACAGCTGGCATCCTCTTCAACAACGTCCAAGAGAGCTACATTCAACTGGGAATTGTAAGGAGGAGGAAGTCTTATTGGCTGAAAATTAAATCTGCAACTCCGCCAGAGCACCAAAATCTGGTTTGCCACTTCTGAGGAAGATAAGGGAATAAAAACACCCACCAGATGGGGTAAAACTGGGGTAAATCATGAGTAATGATTTTTTTGGTCAGGAGCTCTACCATCAATATGTGGAAACACCTGAAAAACGCACCAATTGAGCATACAAAAAAGATAAACTAAGCGCTGATTGTAAGTTCATTTAATATAATGAGACCATTGCTGCACCTACATCTAGAAGAAGGGTGGAGATGTCAGAAACTAATGGTCAGTCAATTATGTCATAGAATTTGATAATAAATTTAAGACTAGCCTGCCAGTCTGGGTGAGTGGACACCCAGAGCACAAACCAGGATACCAGAGGTATAGTCATCCAAATGACTTGGTATCTAGTCAGGAGGGCTCAACTAGGGGATGACAGGTGACAATTGCTGTTACTAACATACCCACCAGCAACCACAGTTGCAAGAGAGGCGGCTGAAGGTTCTGCGGCAGTTGTCTCCTAAGGACCCCAGGGGTTCTGAAACCTGTTTCAGGAGCGCAAGGGATTTAATGCAATAAAGGATTGCAAATCTTGGACCACTGAGTGTGAATCACCCATGTCAGGATGTGGGGATCAAATCCTAAGCAGTCCATAGTTGATTCAGGGCCCTGAAGCGCCCAGTGAGTTATTAGGCCCTAAGGGCCAAATAAGCTATAATAGGACTAAGCTTATTAAGGAAACAATATCTATTTAGATAAAGCCTCAAGGTATTTATAGTACCTCAAGGCTAGAATTGGGACAAGAGAGAGGAATCATTATAGGCAGTAGGTAGAAAAGTAAAGGTAGTAGAAGGAGGGAGATAAGGAAATTACAAGGCAAAAACTGCCTAGATTAGAGGAAACTGTTGGATTACTTTTTCTAATACAATAATAAAAATGATTTCGTAAATAATAATAATTCAAGATTAAATTATGCTTGGCATAAGTTGTTAATGTGAAAAACTCACAATCACTATTAATTTAAATTTGACAAATGTGACCTGATAATTATCTCAAAGCATTATTAAATATTATTGGAATTTATTCTCAATACTTCAAGAAAGCTCAACTCAAGTAAATGAGGAGCACATCTCAGCATTTTTTAATAATTAATATTAGAAAGTTAAACCTTAGTAAGAGGCTTCACCCAAAAAGAGGGCAAACCCTGACAGAACTCCTTATAAGCCTCAGCTAGGGGTTAAAAGCCAAGGTGGGGGTCATCAGATCTTTCAAATTTAGTTTGCCATGGATACCAGAAGCATTAGGTTTTGGGTGTCCATGATTTACAAAAACAAAGAGAGAGATGTAAACTAGTGGGGTTGTATGGGACAAAATGTAGTTGCCATGGTTACAATAGAGATTTGATAAGAGTCATTGGGGAGTGGCCCTGGAATTTTGGGATTGGCCCCAATAAGATCATCAGTAGTATTATCTATCATTGAGTAGAGGTCCCCTAAAGATCATCAGTGGTGTAGCCAGCATTAGGAAGAGGCCTCAGAAAATTAAATTAAGATAAGATCAGATGGTGTTGCTATAACTTATACTATGCTGTGTTTTTGGGGTGTCTTTTGACTTTTTATGGTGTCTTACACTGTAAGTGCCTGGTTGGAGGTCATCCCCTGTTCATCCTGATCTTGAGCACTTTTAAGAGCAAGCAGGGGCCAGGGGAGGTCATCCTGGGTTTTTGAGGACCAGGTCAATAATCGCTCATCCTCCTTCCTGGGTTGTAATTGGCATGGGAAGCTCAAGGGCACCTCGCAAGGAGCACTATTTTGTTGGGACGTGGGGGATAAAATTCTAACTAGTTCTTGGTTGCTTCAGGGCACAAAAGGGACAAGTGAGTTAGTAGGCCCTAAGGTCCATAAAAAGCTGCAATAGGACTAAAAGTTACATAAGAAACAAAGTTCAATTAGATAAAGCCTCGAGGTATTTATAGTACTTCAAGGCTAAAAATGGGATAAAAGAGAAAATTCATAATAAGCATTATACAGATAATCAAAGGTAGTAGAAGGGAATTAAGGAAATTACTAGGTGATAGCTGCCTAGCTTATAGGAAACTTTCAGTTTGGTTTTTCCAATATGATGATGATAAAGTTTTTGTGAATAATAATAATTAACGATTCAATTATCCTTGGCATAAGTCATTGATAATTGTAGTACTCAAAATCGCTATTGGGATCAATCCCTGACAGATTGGAACCTATTAATTCATTTGAAACAATATTATGTATTTTATTGGAGATGATTACCAATACTTTGGGATAGCTCAACTCAAGTAATTGAGGAGCACATCTTGGCATTCCCTAGTAATTAGATATCAAAGAATCAAACCCCTAGTAAGAGGCTTCACCCTTAAGAGGGCGAATCCTGATAACCTTAAGGAGCAAGGGTAGATCATGGCGCCACAAGGCATACAGCATGGGGTCAATCCTAGGTGACCAGAATTTAAATATACACATTTAAAAAGGGAGGGCATCAAGGTAGTGATTATGGCCACTATAGGTCAGTCATTATGCAGACTGGGAAACATGGCGTCATGGATCGTGATGATATCAATACCTGCCTGTAATTTCAGGTGAGTGAACACCAAGAACCTCAGCAAGAATACTCAGTTACAGCCATCTATAATGATGGATGGAAAAATCAGAAGGCAGCCACAAGAAATAGCCAGGGATTTCCAGAATTGGAAATCATTGCCATTAAGGATTATCAGAACTCAAAAACTCACAAGTAAAATTGGATGTTTTTAGGAACTCTTATTTTAACCAAATAGTGGAAAAGGAAAATCAGAGTGACAGTGGAACCTATCAGGGTCCACTGCCTTACAAGCTTACAAAACAAATTTGGGAACTTATGATTGTATTTGCTATTGGAAGTAACTCTACAATCTAATTACATCAGATTGGCATCCTGAGATTTTTACAATACCAGATCAATCCAGCATGGCCAGCCAACCCACGCTTAAATTTTGCCACCAACTTTTCCCTCCCAATGCAATTTTACTTCATAGATTGGAGTCACTTCATCTGGTGGATGACTGGGTGCGCCCATGGCCAGCCCACATATGGCTGTCCCATTGAGTCTTGAAGGGATTTATTGCGCCCATACTTATCAGGGACGGTCTCACAATTAAGGGCAATGAAGTGGCACAGCAGTTGAAAATTTCCATGCCTGAAACCAATTTACTTGATTTGTTTTAGCAGATTCCAATTTAATTATACTGGCAGAACTTAACTCACCAAAAATAACCTTCTGAGGGGGAAAATAGCTGGAAACCCTCTGCTGGTGGTGTCCCTTGGCCGCCGCCACTTTCTCACACATACCCTGGATTTTCTGCACCAGCTCATGGGTGGTTGGCATATAGGAAAATGTTAAAATCTTCGAGGGATACACCATCACCCGCCTCTTATCTACTGCATGGGCTAAATCACCCATGGTGACAAGAAAACAGCCACCAGCTTTTTCCCCTTCTTAGTATGAAACGGCAATACCTCCTGATCAAGCCACAGAGGTTGCTCCCCAAGACTTACACATGTCACCTAGAAAGTGCGTGGCTAAATAATAGCCCAATAATAAAATTTTAAATTTTACATGAAGATTTTGTTTACTCAAAACAAAGGATATAAATTGATTGACAACAATACCTGTGGGGGACTGTTGTCTCAAGCGCTAGGGCCTGTGGAATAATAAAAATTTCTGAACAAAGGGTAGCGCAATCACATTTGATTCTGTCAGATTGACATTCTAAAATCTTCATGGCACCAGATTGATCTCACCCTGGCCAGCCAACCTAGACTCAAATCTTGCCACTAAACTTTTCCTAACTGGCACAATTTTGTTTAACAGATTGGCAGCGCTTTGCCTGGCAAATTGGTTGTACCCTTGGCTAGGTAGATAGGTGAGAACCATTGTGTATTATAGGGTTTATCACGCCTGAACATGTTAGGGATGGGCTTGCTGTTTCTGGCAGGAAGGAAACAAACCGATGGGGTTCCAAACCTGAGCAACCAACGGATTATATTATGTTAGGCATCAATTTATCATTTTAATGAATCCTGAGCTGAGGCCCAAAACTACTTAGGTAAAATGTGGCCATGACCTTTCCGCTGGTGATGGTTTCTTGCCACTGCCACCTCCATACGCCCCACAACTTTTCTGCACCAAATCCTGAGTGGTGAGAAGGGGAGCAGGGGAAAACCTTCAGCGGGTAGGCCATCATTCACCTCTCATCTACCACATGGGCTAAGTTGCCCTGGGAAATAAGAGACATCCATCTTCTTAGTCCCTTTTTTGTTGTAATGGGTACTCCTCATAATTGAGGTGCAGAGGGTGCTCCCCTTGGGACTTACATCATCCTTCCCTTACCAAACAGGGGAGGACCACTAGAAATCTGGTGAGGGTAACTTTCTTGTGAGCTTACATCAACTTGATGGCCAGGAGAGTGGCAATATTCTGGGGAGAATGGGGAACGTCAGGATGTAGGTCATGGAAGGCTCTCAACAACTAACCACAATGGACACAATCACAGGTACTGACCTAACTATTCTCATATGACAGAAACCACTTCCAGGCCATGAAGTACTGTACCAAATTATGATATATACGCAAGTCCAAAATTACCTCAACTTCAGCCTCCTCTGATTCATCTACCAATATAGGCTCTGGCACCCCTGTGTCCTTTTTCTTAAATGGGGACAACTGAGAAAAATGGAACATTGGGTGTGTAAGCCTTGGGGAACTATCCTTGCAGCTTAAATGGAAGGAATGCCATTTAAACAAATAAGGAATGTAAGCTAGTGGCCATCCCTTTTGTCACCTTGAGTGATTTGGCCCATGTGGTGGATGAGTGATGTGTAACGGTGTACACCCTAAAACTCACGCCACTTTCTCCTCTGCTCACCACCCAAGGGTTGGTGCAAAAATTTGGGAGGTGTGTCAGGAGGTGGCGGTGGTCAGAAGCCATCACTGCGGAAGGTTAGCAGCATTTTTTCCCAATGAGGTTCTCTCCACCAGTTTGAGTTCTGCTAGAAAAAATAAATTGGTAAAGAGTGAAAATAAATTGATTGATTATTTCTTATGCTTGGAAATCCCCATCTGACATTCCCCTACGATGTTAGTAAAAACAAGCCCATCCCTGACAGGGACAGGTGTGATAAACACCTTCCCTACTCAATGGAACTTACCATATGTTATTAGCCATGAACGCAACCTGCTCTCTGCTGAAGGAGTCATCATCATTGCGCTAAGCGCAACTGTGGCAGAATGAATCTTCACTAGTGAATTAAATAACAATCCAGCTGGGTAAGTCAGATCAGAATTAATATTGGTAATTGTTTAGGGTGTTGATCTGCCATGACCAAATCATGCAGATATTCCTGACAGTAGTGCGCTTAGTATCAGTTCCCCATTAAGTGAGCATATAAGGCAGAGGTCCCCAACTGGTACTACTGTTACTACCTCTTTTCCCTTTCTCTCTTTAGTTTTGATTATAAAATCATAAAATCCAATTTAATGTGAGTTTAAAAAGCCCACCAGACATTCAATGGCTATGATTTCCAATTTTGGAATTCTTGGATATTACTCATGGGTGGCCTATTCACTCTGCATCCCATAATATGGATGGATGTACCAGAGGTAATATGGCTGGCGCTTTGGGTGATAACTCATCCTGAGTTTCAGCACAGCCTTATAATTACCACGCTCCAATGACACCTCAAGTATAAAAAATAACCCAATCTGTTAGCCAAATAAGTTTAATTTGCCGTCTCACTAAAAAATCAATCACTTTGGCTAATTCTTAAGAAATGTGTGAAGCCAAACACAAATATATATACCAAAATTTAAAAATAAAATATTATTATTTTATATTTTATTAAAAAAGAGTGAAATTATAACCTTTCTCAACTAAAACATTTTAATATACAGTCAAAACTTAAGATTAATATATTAAATAGATCATTTAGCGCATTATAAGTGACCTTTTCAAGAAATGGACATTAGGATACTACTAGAAAAAAATTAGTGATGCATTATGCACAAAATCAATCTAGGACATTATTTGATGAACTTATGCAAGGATATAATCTCAGGAACAATTTTGGTTAGCAAAGATTTATCTAACATGTAAAACTCTAGGAGAGTCTCTAATATCTTTTAATAGGGATTACCAGTTCAGGTTGTAAAAAAACAAAAAAAAAGTTTTAAAGGTAGCAAAAGACCTTGGATATAAACTCTTTTAACGCAGTATTGTAATGGGATGAAGCCCACTACATTATCATATATCCTAAAGGGCTTAATAGAGCTAAAAATTTAAAGCTTAAAGTTTGGATGAAAAAAGGTTTATTTTTAGTAAAAACTTTCCACAAAATGCAGCCCAAAATCTGTTTAGAAAATTAAGATGGGGGTCTCTTGGCTTTCAACGAAGCTTTGTACATATTGTGAGGAACATTATCATGGGGGAACACTCTAAAAGAGCGTCCAAGCTTACTTCAGTCATCAGAATAGAATAAATAAATATGATAAGATTTGATTTTGCAACTGAGAGGTTTGACATTGAAAGATTTAATCAAGGTTTTTCAAAGCTTCACTAATAAGTTAAATTAGTTAGAGTTGCAAAAATTGCAAATGCCACAATTTTTCAAGGCTAATGTATGACAAATATGAAAGTTCTAAAGAAGCTATATATGATATAGAGTTTCTTTTAGCCTAGTACATAGTTTTTATGTACAAATTTTTAAATATTTAATTTAAAAGCACTACATATAAGTCTTAAATTAATTGGAAAAAGTGTAAGGAGAGTGTCTATAACTCTCCTGTTTCCAGCATGGTGGTGCTTTGTGCGCAGAGCCAATGCATGGAAACTAGCCGTTAGAACCAATGTTACTAGAGCCCAGCAGAAAATGCTGGAGCAATAATATCTTAAAGGGAAAAGTGCAATCATTATAAATAATACCACACCAAAAATGACGCGGTGCACACAGGGGAAAATGGTAAACGTCCCAGGTTGCATGGAACCTGAGCAAACCAATGGTGCACTAGGATCTAACTGGATTGTGAGTAAAATGGTATGGTGTATGTAGCACAAGACCTCCTCAAAGAGGTCCATGCACAGGATCATTTGAAGCAACATAAGTAAAAATGGGCAAAACAGAAAAAGTTTTATTAGGAAGTTGACCAACAAGGAATGTTGGTCGTTGAAAACATAATTAAACTTTGTTGGGGGTATTCAGGGTCTGCAGAAGTGGCCCCAAGCTACTGATCCACCAATAGACAAATGCTACCATCTGAATTTGTAGAAAACACAAAAAACAACTTCACTTTAGTGATTGATTGAAGTTAAATCTGACCCAAACGTGTGATTTCATAAATGGAACAGGTTTTGAAACCTTGTTCCTCAACTAACCAAATTATACCATCCACATTTATTGTGTAAACTGTCCACTTTAACGCCTGGGCTGACATAAGGGGCTGGGCGTTAGGCACCTCACTAGTATCAACATGGGCATACTTGGCTTGTAACCAGAGTTGGTCTAGTGTGTGCCTGAGGTCAGGGAGGGCCTGAAGCTTCACCTTCTGGGCCTCCTGTTGCCCAGTCTTATCTTTAGGGTTGGTCCCCACTATGATGTCATATAACCATGACATTATCCTCTCCTTCTGACGGGGCACAACCCCCCCTCCAGGGGCTTGAGCAGGGAAAAGTTCTTGTGGGCTGAGGCCAACTTCATGGCGGCAATGGTCAGTTTGGGTTGAGATCCAGCAGCCTTAGGGAATGCTTGTGGAAGGCTTCAATCAGATCTTGGGCATGCACACAGTTGCGTGCTGGAACCCAACTGTTCTCTGCAGCGTCAAACCCCTTCCAGGATACCAGGTACTCAAGTCTTCTTTTTGCATGGCGGGAGGCAACTATTTCTTCCACCTCTTACTCTGGCGCCCCATCCACGAGATAGGCATCAGAAGTCTCTGGTGGGGGGCCCTCAAACAATGTCAATTTGCTCTCATGGAAGATGGTGAAGATCCAAAATGAAGAGGGAAGATCTAGCTGGTATGAGGCAAAGCCCACCTTTCTAACAACGCGGTAAGGGCCAATCCTCTTTGGCCCCAGCTTCTTGCATGGATGCTTGATAGGGATGTTACAAACATCAAGCATCACGAGATCCCCTTCCTTATATGCTAGACCCACTCGGCGCTTTCCATCAGCGTTCTCTTATAAACTTGCATTGCCGCCTCCAAACTTGTGGAAACCCCCTGGTGGACCTTCTTGATAGTCTTGGCAAAGTCCACCACCGCTTCAACCTTAGAACCACAGCTGGGCTCCATGTTAAAGGTGGGGTTAATGCCATGGTTGGCAAAAAAAGGGGAACAACTAATAGTAGAATGCAAAGTGTTGTTGTAACTGAATTGGGCCATAGGGAGGTGAGAAACCCAATCTGAATGATCTGTGGCGGTGTAACACCGTAGAAACTGTTCTGAGCACTGGTTCACTCGTTCAGTCTGCCCATCTGATTAGGGATGATAGGAAGTTGAATGGCAGGGGCAATTTGAAGAGTCTTACAAAACTCTTATCAAAAGACGGAGGTAAACTGGGGTCCCAGGTCACTGATTATTTCTTGGAGAACCCCATGGAGCGCAAATACATGAGTGATGAAGAGCCTAGCCATCTCAGCTGCGGATATTGTTGTTCTGCAGGGAATAAAGTGGGCAAACTTTGCAAAACGGTCCACCACCACCATGATGGCATCATAACTATCAGAGACAGGTAACTCCACAATGAAATCCACTAATAGGGAAGTCCAGGGCCCTTCAGCCTTTTGGACAGGTACCAACAACCCTTCTAAAGGTTGCCAATTAGGTTTCATCTGATTGCAGATCAGGCACTCTTTACAATACCGCCCCACCTGAGCAGGCAAGCCCTTTTAATTATAGGTACAACGTATCGACTCCAAGGTCTTTGCTTTCCCATTTGGTAAGAATTTTACATTCTCAATAATAGGTGCTCCATTAGTGTGCCAGGCCAAACAATATGAAGACTGCTGGCCCTTGCTTTTTCACAATCATTGGTGACCTTTCCCTATAAAATCACAAGGCAACCCACCAACCCAGCAGACCAACAACTTCTCCTTCTGAGGCTTGACCACTTGTTATGGCTCAGAGGTCCTCTTTTGGACTTGTCCAACGATTATGGTTCAGCGGCCTCTATTGACTCCCTCAGGGTTTCTCCCCTTCAATCTTTCCAATTCATCATTGTGGCTGCTAGTTGCCCAAGTTCCCGCGGGATTTTCATCTAGTTCAAGGTTGGGAGTTGGTTGCACCGACCACTCCAGGTGTTTTAACCCAGAACCTAACCTCTGGGGATCTTGAGTCCCACCTCTACAAGCTAAGCTAACCACAGTTAGCTAAAAACTTGAATAAAGGTAATTAAAGGAAGATATTTTATTATAATAAAAAGCCAGCCCTTAAATAGGGTGGCGAAAATATGAATATTGTGATCATACTGGTGTATAATTATCACAAGTAATATAATGGGGAATAGGGGTGTGGAGGTTATGAACTACTTGAGGCAGCATCAGTGGCAGTTGGTTTACAAAAGGCTATATCATATGGCATTCATCAGCTTATGGGTAATTGATTACATTCATTAGATATAGTTTATATTACATGTGAGGCAGCGCCTGGATGTGGATCAATTTAACTTTAAAGGTATTTGATTCACTCCTTTAACATATGGCACCAGTCAGCTTATGGGTAATTGATTAAATTCATTAGATATGGTTTATATATCACATGTGAGGCAGCCTCTTGATATGGATCAATTTAACCTTAAATGGATTTACTTCACTCCTGCTCACATCCTATTGTGATCTCAGATTGGCAATCAATCAACTTGTCAATTTAAAGCTTTTCTGGTTTCATCAATTTAGCAATGATTCAATTCTCAAAAAGGTAATCCAATTAGTAAATTCATTATGTAATGAGACCATATCAATAATAACAATCCACTCGTCATTAGATTATGATATCAACTCTCAACCTTGTAAGCATAAATCCTAGTTAAGCAAGATCTAATCATTGACTCAACCCCAAGGTTAATGCTGAGCTTATTACTTAGCCAAGGCTAACATCAACTAGGAATGAAATTCCAACACCCAGGATGACCGATGGTGATTCCAAAATGATGGTCCTGGATGATTTCCAGGCGCAGTGGTCCAGCAGGTACCCAAAGGCGCCCCTGAAACCACACCATCTCATTCTTTATGTGATAACCCCTGGATAGTTCCTCTTGATTTGAAGCTCTCTTAGCAAGTACCATAGTATTTGGCTGACAGCGGCTGAGAGAGGACAACCTTTCTGAACATACCATATTCCTCCGCGTTTTCCAGAGGTGCAAGCGCTGGCCCATTGGCCAGTGGAGAGGGAAGTTGAGACAGAATTTTATTTGGAGGAATCATCACATGTGTGTAGTGGACTTCCACCTCCTTTGGATCAGGAGCTAAAGCAGGGTTGCGGCTTAAAGCATCTGCCAAAACATTATCCTTGCCCTTAGTAACTCATAAGAAAAGGCAAATTGGGCAAGGGTCTCATGCCACTGGGTCTGCCATGGGGTTAGGACATGAGGGGCGCGGTAGTACAGCAAGGCATGGTGATCTGTACATATGCAGAACAGTTGGATAGAGCCATGCAAGTGGTGACGCCAATATTTCAGCGCCTCCACCACTGCTAGTAACTCCTTGTCATAAACGGCGTAATTCAACTCTGTAAAAAACATTTTTCGAGAAAAATATCCCACCGGATGCTCTATTCCATCTTTGCCTACTTGCAACAAGGCGGCTGCTATGGCGAAGTTGGAGACATCAGTAGACACAATGAACTCCTTTGAAGGGTTGACATGGCGAAGAACAGACGTGGACAACAGGGTGCACTTCACTGCTTGGAATGCATCCTCCAAAACGGGACCACTGAAGCACCTTGGCACCGCTAGCCTTGTATAATGGAGCTGCCGCCTCAGAAAGATTGGGTGTGAACTCCTTGAGGAACGTACACGTCCCCAAAAAGCTCCTCAATTCCTTGACTGAGGTGTGGGTGTGCCACTCACAAATAGCCTTCTCCTTGTCTAAAGTTATCATGTGTCCTTGGTCAAAAATGACGTTGCCCAGAAAAGTGATCTGAGACTTAAATTCACATTTGCTAATTTTCAGCGTAAGGCTGGCTGCCTTTAACCTCTCCACCACTTGCCAAAGGTGAACTGCATGGGACTTCAGATCAGGGGAAACCACCAGGATATCATCCATGTAGGCAACCGCACATACCCCCAACAAGTCTTTCAACGCTGCATCAATGAAGCGTTGAAAGATAGCAGGGGCATTCTTAAGCCCAAAGGGCATGACCCAAAACTGGAAGATCCCTTTTCTGGTTCAGAATGCGGTTAACAACTCTTGCCCTTTTTTAATCCAAATTTGATTGAGCGCATTAAGGCAATCCAGCTTGGAGAAGTCTTAGCCTTCTCCACATAGCGTTCAATCTGAGAATCTAAAGGTATGGGATGTAGATCTGGTAAAGTGACATTATTGAGGTTCCCATAGTCTATGCATGGGTTTAGAGTACCATCAGACTTCTCAACAAAGAGAAGTGGGGAGCATACAGGGGAGGTACTCTGAAAAATTGCACCTTTGTCCAACTGATTCGTTACCCACACATCCAACGCCTCTTCCTCACAGACGGTCAATGGGTAAATGGGGGAAGATATATGCACAAGATCCACAGTGATCTTGAAGTCACAATCAAACTCAGAGTGCTCAGGGAGTGCGCTAGCGGATGCTGCATCAAAAGAGGATTCCAAACCCTCCAAAAAAGAATGTATAGGAACTTCCCCTGAGGGCTTCAGCAAAGGGGCAAGGCTAAAAGGGTAAAGGTGGGCAAGTGGGGCAAATTGCTCTGGGCGTTAGCCTCAGATAAAGGAAGAACTAGTGTGCGACCATCCTTTATTGTAAGGGATAGGGTATTCTCTTTCAAGTTGGTTTTAACGTCAAACTTCCGCCACCACTCCACTCCCAAAATGATAGGGAACAAGAGGTTTTTGACAGCCTGGAAGTGATTGGACAAGTGGTACTTGCCAACCTTATAGTACACTGTCCCCCTAATCTTCAGAGCGGGAATACCTTAGGACGCCCCTCATGTAACCATACCACCTGGCAAGTAACTCAGCTCCAGGTAGTCGGCTAGGCTTTGGTCCATAAAGTTATTAGAGGCGCCAGTATCTACCAGGACAGTGGTGCTGAATTTCCCTAAAGGGGATGAAAGGGTAGCAGACAGTAGAAAAAACCCCCAAATGGTCTTGATTAATAGCAGACAACGCCAGAACATCACCAACAAACTCATCCTCTGGCATTAACACACCATCAAGGTATGTTTTGGAATCATGGAAGGGGGAGGGATAGTTGGCCACTCTTACTACTGAGGCCACATACCCCACCATGCCTTCTGCAGGTGCATATACTTTATCATATCTAAAATGAAGTTCTTTCTCCACTTCCTGAGTTCCCCAGATCATGGTAGGGGTCAAACGAGGGCTCTCAGGGGTTATTTGATATACTGGAATAGGGTTCTCATCTAGGCCATAAGAGCTAATAAACGGCTCAGAGGTTAGGATAAGATTTTTGTCATAAAACACGTTTTTAGACGCAAATGACCCTATTCTTCCAACTGCAATAGAAGGCTCAATGTTATCCAAGGCCAACACCCCTAGGCCCATCTACGCCAATTCCATCAGCATCATCTGAATGTGCTGTCGAAGGAAAACTCGTTTATTTAATTTGAAATTGATAAATTTAGCAGAAAGTTGGGGAATCACAACTTTCAGACCTTAGAGCATCTGTATCCACCAGGTGTGAGCATGAAGGGTGGATACTTTACAGATGGAGGCAACCATAATAATGCTGAGTTGCTCCATCCTTTTGAAAAAGAGGAAACAGCAGTGCAGCTAACCACAGCCAAATTTCACAGCTGGCAGCCACCATTTCCACTTTGGAAAAGTTCCACACAGAAAAATTTTGTGCACATAGATTTAGGAGGTTGGTCAACTAATGTAAGGAGAGTGTCTATAACTCTCCTGTTTCCAGCGTGGTGGTGCTTGCTGCACAGAGCCAACGCATGGAAACTAGCCATTAGAACCAAAGTTACTAGAGCCCAGAAGAGGATGCTGGAGCAATAACTTAAGGGAAAAGTGCAATCATTATAAATAATACCACACCAAAAATGACGCGGTGCACACAGGGGAAAAGGGTAAACGTCCCAGGTTGCAGGGAACCTGGGCAAACCAATGGTGCACTAGGAGCTAACTGGATTGTGAGTAAAATGGTATGGTGTATGTAGCACAAGACCTCCTCAAAGAGGTCCATGCACAGGATTGTTCGAATCAACATAAGTAAAAATGGGCAAAACAGCTAAAGTTTTTGTTAGGAAGTTGACCAACAAGGAATGTTGGTCGTTGAAAACATAATTAAACTTTGTTGGGGGTATTCAGGGTCTGCAGAAGTGTCCCCAAGCTACTGATCCACCAATAGACAAATGCTACCATCTGAATTGGTAGAAAACACCAAAATCAACTTCACTTTTTGTAATTGATTGAAGTTGGATCTGACCCAAACGTGTGATTTCATAAATGGAACAGGTTTTGAAACTTCGTTCCTCAACTAACCAAATTGAACCATCCACATTAATTGTGTAAACTGTCCATTTTAACGCCTGGGCTGACATAAGGGGCTGGGCGTTAGGCACCTCACTAGTACCAACCTGGGCATACTTGGCTTGTACCCAGCGTTGGTCTAGTGTGTGCCTGAGGTCATAGAGGGCCTGAAGCTTCACCTTCTGGGCCTCCTGTTGCCCATCCTTATCTTTAGGGTCAGTCCCTACTATGATGTCAATTAACCATGACAGAAGGGCAGATGTCACATTATCTGAGATTAGCTTATTTTACATATCATGTTTCAAACCATTTCTAAGTCTTATGGGCTAGCTTTCCAGAAAATTCATTTCACATAAATATGTAAGTAATTAGTGATTATAGCTGCGTTATTATAGTCTACAGTATAGCTTATTTGGTTTCTGATGAGATAAGAATTATCAAGCCTTTGAGTTTCTATAAGTATGAGTTTCTTAATATTTATATATGAGTTGTTTAACTTAAAGCAACTCTAGACAAATACTGAAAGTACACTTCATCCATAACCTTTTTTGCTGAGTAAGATTAATCAAGGATTGTTCAGTAATATCTTGGTATTTGTTTAACATAAATTAAATCTAGTTGCATTTTGATAATTTTCTGTCTTATAAATTTTTTAATCTATCTGAAATGGGATTTTGGTTATAACTTCATGGCTATTATGATACCTTATTATAAAAGTTTTAAGCGTGCATTTTTGTATTTATAACAAAATTTACTCAAGGAACTCTTCCTTTTTATCATTAAAGAGGCTATTGTAATTATAGGTTTTAAATCTTTATATATTATCCAGATATTACTTAAGATACAGTTTACCTATTAAGTCTTAGTTGGTGGAAACTAAGGTTCTCACAATATCTAATAATTTATATCTGATTTTGTTATCTTACAAGCCAGTAAAATTTTTTTCTGCTCTACTTATTTTTTGACATTGTTGTCTACCTTTCATGCAATGATGCTTCCATATAACTACAGAAGGCTACAGAAGCTTTTTGAACTTAAATGAATAAGCTAATTTTGATCTAGAATCACTTTTGTAGATTTTAAAGGTATTTAAAAAGAAAACTTAACAAGGTGGGTTGACCTTGGGACAAATATACCGCGACAAGATTTTTAGTCTGTGCTGGTTATAAACCTGTTTCAATCAAAACCTAACCTAAAGTGGAGCAGGAAAAACCCTGTCATGCTATCCAAACCTCCATGTTATGCTATCCGCTCCTCATTCTAATTGTATTTAATGTCTAAAGCTATCAAACAAAACCATAACGCTTAATTTATTGGGTGCTAACATATGCAGGTGGAGAAATTTTACTAATAAAATGTATCAAAGCCCTTTATCTAACAGTTTAAGTAGAGCCATTTGGGATGGGAATAGTTATACATACATTGATTTTAAAAGGACACTGATGGCATAGTATCTTTACTCTGGCAAAAAAGATCAAGCATTTCAGTATTATAAAAAAAATTAAAACTTAATTATTTGAGGTGGTCTGACCTGAGGACACTATCTCACCAATTAATGGGAAAGTCCATTAATAGGAAAAAAGGAAAAAACCTGGAAACCCTCCACGTGCAGCATTCTGATAGGCCAGAAACTCCACAGACTGCCTTGCTATGTCATGAAAACAGCTTTTTTTAGACCAGCCTGCCAGTTTAAGTGCCAAAGCACCCAAACGCCAAGACCAAATGCCAGTGGCACTGCTGCTGGTATGACTGTTATAAAACCAGGGAGGGATTTCACCACTAAGTGCCCATGAGCCATTGTCATGTATAAGAACCTAGCAATGAACCAGGTAAACACAGCCATGGGTCCCATGGGTTGTTGAAATATGTTTGGGGGGGTTATATTTGAACATAATAAAAACTGGAATTGGGTAGAGGGATTTTTATTGGAAAGAAAAATTAATTAATTAACCAACAATTTCCTCAGTGTGACGTGACTAATTAAATAGTGTTCAATTAGGGTCAGCTTGTCAAAGCAGGGATTGGGGCCCTCAAATTTGATCTAACCTAGCAAATTTTTGGGATGGCGGAAATGATTCTAATCTGAACTGACATAGAAGGAATTGGTGGCAGGCTGAGTTACTATCAGTTCATCCACAAATGCCTGACCTGAGGCTCTACTGCATTTATGTCAGTTAGCATGACAGCATCTGGCCTGATGGGCAATGAGAATCCCCCAGGGCCACCCCATATAGGGGCAGTCCCAACGGATTGGAAATAGGTTTGGGATGGCCAACCTGCCCATGCCCAGTTGCTGGGGCATTTGTTTAGCCAAATGGGTTCTATCATGCACCAATCCTGATCTTTGAAATGGGGGTTTGAACTATTGGTGACAGTACCTGATAGTGATACCTGCTCATTAGGGATTATCCTCAACAATTTCAAGGGGAGTTTGGTGTCAGCAATCATACTGCTCAATGGATCAATGCCATTGGTGATTTTGACTGATAATTCATCACTTGTCCCTTTCTGACTAGTTGTTTCTCAACTGGCAGGCTTTATTCCTGTTGCTTTTGGACATTTCATCTTTGATTCTGAGAATTCAGTGCCATCAGTTTTATAAAGTCCCTCCCACTCATGGGGAAGATGGTTACCAATGATTTTGGCACAGATTTCCTCAATTCAGCAAATTAATTTGGTGGAGGCAAGCATGGGAACTGGGGGAGGAATATTCAGAGGGAGTGCTGTTACCCAGCGCTTGTCTACTACATGGGTGAGGTCACCCTGGGTGATGAGGGGTACAGCTACCCTCTCCAGACCCTTCTTATTTGGAAATAGGAAAATTGCCCAATCCATGCAAAGGGGACACTCCTCTGAACTTACATGCTATTTTCTATCTCAGTTTGGAGAATTGGTTTACAATGCCAACACAGTCATATATGTCTCACCCAAAATTTATTTACCAGGACCAAATTTAGGGCAGTGGTTATCAAGTCCATACTCTACCACTGGAGTCCCTCCCTCTACAAGCAAAATTTAATTTTATATAACAGTTTTTTGATAATATACATCATTTTAAGTTTTATAATAATGTTGCAATATAACTTGAAGCTTGTATATACTACCCCTATAAAAAAGCCTTAAGATACTAGATAAATTTAAGGTCAATTGAATATGTACGCTGTCACCTAATGATTAAACAACTATATTATATAATTTTAAATGATGACTTTCAATATTGTTGTCTAAAAATAATAGCTCACTGACTATATCAAAACATCAGCCCTTCACTCTACTAAGAGATGATGCAGTTCATATGTCAAAGTTAAAGAGACAATATTATTAAAATTTAGATTGGACTCTTTCAATTTCTAACAGACAAAAAACTTTAAAACGATAAATTTGTGGCTTTCAGATCTTATGTATAGTAAGCTATAAGACACACCATCCTATCTAAAAAAGACAGGTTTCTATTGTTGTAGGTCCTTAATACTACTCATTTTTGATGCATCATGAATACATATTCTTTAAATGTCCATACTATCTTATATCTGCTCACTATAGTTCAAGTGTATCTATCAAACTTGTTTATAAGTGGTAAAAGTTAAAAAACAACTGTGAAAAATATATCCTACAGTCTTTAAAATAATTATTTTTAAATAATTGTTTGGTGATCCTTTGACTATTTGCATCTACCATATAAGTTTATCATCATAATATTTGATAAAGCTTATTTATTATTTGGATCATTTTAGGATTTCTCAAATTTGATTATTACTGAACAAATAAAAAAGCAAAATATTTCTAAAAATCACTAAATTTTATAAAAAAATGGCTGAAACAGGTAATGGTCTAAGTGATACTTTTCAACCTGGTGTAAAACTATTTAGAATATTTTTTTTAGGTATAAAAACTATCCTTAATAGTAAATTTAAATTTTATTCAAGGTGGGCCGACCTGGGGACGATACCGCACCGATTAAGGGAAATCGAATGAATGGGAAAGGAGGATAAAATCCGGAAAACCTCCACGCGCGGCGTATGATAGGCCAGGAACTCCATGGGCCGCCTTTGCTATTCGCTATCTCAGTTCGGGGCATTGGTGCGCAACGCCAACACAGTACAGTATAATTGTCCTCTACTCAAAGTTCCAGTACCGGAATCGAACTCGGGGAGGCAGCGGTAGAGGTCCCTACTCTACCACTTGGGTATCCCCCCTTAAAATTTCACCTCTTATTTCATTAAAATTGGCATGGTATACCTATACTAAGGTCATCTTGCCTCAAAAAATAGAAAAATATCATAAGTACATGCTTTACTTTTAATCTTGATACAAACGTATGAATATTGGTACATGAAACATATATAAAATTATCCAGATTATATAGCCTATACCTTTTTATTAAATTTGAGCATATCTGCAAAAAGTAGGATAATCTTAACTTTTGTTTCCTGTACTGCTGCCTTGCATTGAATAGAATGTAAGCTCTGTCTTATGTACCCATTATAAGAAGTTATATGGTGGATATAATTGTTGTATGGCATTTGATGTCAAAGCCGATGGCCTTCCCTTAACTTCAATTACCTTATATCTATAGCCTAATGCACCTCACCCACCTGGTACCGTTTACAGTCACAGTATTTAGGGTAGCAATTATAATTTGTTCAGTGCAGAGTATGCTATTTTTATTTTAAACTAACCTAAAAGTTGTCAGACATATGATACCAAGCTAAAGTACCTCTTCAATTACATGTGGTATAGAGTAAAAACATCTTTAGCTGTTAAAAGTATGAAAATGCCAATGATGAGGTGTTTAGATGCTAATATAGCTTAGCTTTTGGTCCGGGTAAGTGATAATTAAGGTTTATGCTGATATTAGAAACGCTTATCATGCAATTAATACAATCTAAGTAAAATGAGGTATGCCGAATATAATTATTTTTGCGTGCCCCAAGATCAAAATTTTGAATGTATGGCTTGGTTAGCTAACCTTAAGCAAACCAATAATAATTTATAAGTTAAGTTGGGACCATCCAATACTAAAGATATTAAAGATGCTAATGTTAAGGGGCATCTATTATTTAAAGGATGCTGGCGCTACAGAGATTAAAAGTTATCATGTAATGGAAAGGCAACTATTTATCAATCAGAGTATAGATACTCACAAATAATCATTTGTTGAGTAACCTTAGGCAATAAAAGAACCTAGCTCTGTTATTTTTGTACGTTTTACCAGACAAAGCATACTACCAGTAATGTTGTGTATGTGTTTGGAATTCAAATCTTTACCCGACTTATCTACAACTCTTTCTAAAAAAGTCTAGTATCTCTCTATATTGAAAAATAATTAATTCAGCAACCTCACAGCATGAAATCCTATCCGAGGGTTATATAAAGGATACTTGAAAATATATTTTTAAATTCTATACAACTTTTAATTTTGGTCAATTTAAACTGTTAGGTTGAGTTGAGACTTTATCTTAGGGCATATCTAATATAAATAAGCGAATATTTCTTTCTTTGTGCAAGCTGAAGCTTTATAGAATTAGAATAAAATACTGATTTCATTTGGTATATTTTTGTTCACATGCACCTCTCCTTGTATTATAGAAATGTTACCAACTCTTTGGAGAAGTGGCTGATCAATTCATATCGATTGGTTGAAATAATTTTTAATAATTAGTTCTTTCCAGTTAAAAGTTTCTCTTTTCTCGGCCTATCACTTTGGGCCCCAAAACATTGATGGCCTCTTGCCCCCACATGAGGCTCACCTCAGTTTCAAGACCTTCCAGGAGTGAACCTCTGACTATCCAATAAATCGCGATTTCACTTGACTGATATAAGCTTTGCCCAGATATTATACTAGGCGGCTATGCATCGGTACAACCGAAGCAATCCGAGTTTAGTTATACGAGCTCAATAGCTTTGGATACCCTTTAGTAATATTTTCAGAAACCAACTCATGGATTCTAAAGACCATTAACGATAAGTTGATTATCCTTTAGTCTTCATCATACATCAATTTTACTAGCTTTTATATTGTTCCTATTTTGGGTCATAATCTATCTCAATATTTCTGTCTTGATAAAAAACAATTCAACCAATTTCAGTAGCCCTCCAGTTGGGACCGGCTAGTATTAAAAACTAGGTTGCTATAATATATCTAAATCAAAAGATGGAGCTTTTAATAAAGCACTCCAAACATAGCCGACATATTAAAAGTTCATATTCCAACGTAACTGATGAAATGAGTCGGACCGACGAGCCAAGGATGTTATAGTATAAAGGGGCGATGGAACGGCCCAAGAGTTCAAGCTATGCAACTGTTTAAAGCCACTCTCAGTCCGGTGTAATCTGACAATGCTATAGACTTATTCATTCATAGATTGGAGCGACATTAAACCTTGTAACGCTAACTCTTCACATAAGGCGTACAGTTTACAACAACCAGCAATCAAAATTAAGGGGGAGTTTTAATTACGCTTTAGCAAGGGAACTCATTAGTTAGCAAACACTTAATTAGATGAAACTTTGAATGAAGATGATAGCAGAGTGGCTATATCCCAGGGGCAATAAAAACTAAAGGCATTGCGAAGATGGGGGATCACATGGGACCATCCAAGGACCTCCACTGCAAGGTCGGCTTCGTAGTCAATGTTGAGAGCCTTGCGTTTTGCCGGGTCTGCACTGCACGAGGCGTTTAATTGCTTAATAACGTTCAAGTTTGATTTTGTCAGATCCTTTAGATCGTAGTCGAGAGCAAAGGGTAAAGCTATAAGGGTAGTGGCTCGCCTTACGATCGTTAGTGGCGATGATAAAGAACCTCGTCCAACAGGGACGTCGCCCATAGTGCCAACAAGATCCACTCGGTTGATCTTGATATCGACGTAGTTCTCACTCGAGACGTCAAAGTTGATGAGCAGTGGGATAACGAGAGCGCCATCCGGAGTGGGGTCAAGGGTTGACAGCTCATTGAGGGGGGAACCATCGCTGTAGGTAAGATCCCGAAACTGAATGGAGGGGACACGGGGGATAAGAAGTAGGGCCAGTACACCACAAGCCGCAAGTAGCACCAGAGAAAAGATAGCACCAAGCACGGCTCCAAGAGGAGACGAACAGCAGAGGCACCTGGAGAGGCGTGAAGGTTTGGCGTGAGAATTAAACGAGGCATCGAACGGCGACGATGGCTCAGGATTAGCCGTCAGCCTTACCATACTCTCCCGTCGATCATAAACCCTCATTTTGGATCTACTTGGGCCGAGTAATATGACTCAATTGATTACCGTGCAAACCTGCAATCCCCAAAAGTCTGTTGCAAGCGTCTTTTATTGTACCCATCCCAGCCACATGCTACTGCTACCGGTTTTAAGTAATAATGGTTGTGGGCAGTGAGGCTGAACTATTGGTTAAATCCACGAAAGGGGCTCGTTTCAGATTGGATGGACATCTCCCTAATTTACCCTTTAACTCGGTTAAAAGTGAGTTTACGTTAACTGAAATTATTTGCACCGGTTCCTTACGTTGTCATACCAACCAACCTAAAACAACCAGTCATTGTCATTGCAATATCTAATGATTGCGGGCCATTGTGGTAATATATCGAAAGAGGGAAATGCGCTAATGAATCATTCTCACCCCGCTTTTAAATCATAACGGCTATGCAATGCCTATAAATTCTAATATAGATTCATATATCGTTTCAATCGGTTTAGTTTACGATCAAAGGTTAAACCTTGGTCATGAGGTACAAGTATAATTGGTTCCAGCAGACCTCAACTATCAAGGAACTAGTAATTTAAAGGAGCCAGCCCCATCTTACGAATTACTCGCGCAAGATTTCATGCTGGATCAATTTATGAAAACAAGCCAAGTTGTTAGATCCTTTAAATCCATCAAGTGCCATAAGCATCTGAATAAATTAAAATGACCTTGCCATCCATCAAGTGTCACAATCATATGAATAAATATTAAAAATGTCATCAACGTATCTATTATACGCAGGTTATGAATTGCATTCGATCTATATCCATTATGCCACATCGATTATTATATATGCATCTCAACCATCATACGCTGCCTGCAAGCTAAGCGCTAACTGGTACCGAACCGCTATCTACCACACCATTCCATTGGTCGAAAGGTAACCACGAACCCGACGATGAAATCCGTAAAGGGGATGAGCCTT